>CAIGRT010151166.1:0-22656 GCA_903798405.1 Fraxinus platypoda | reverse complement strand
TAATTGGTTGGTTGTAATTTGTATTCTTAAATTGGTATTTTTTTTCTAAAAAGTGAAAATTTTAAAATTTGTAAGTTAATAAAATTAATTTTTTAATTAAAAATTAAAAAACGGTTCGGTTTCATGCTGTTTTTGAAAATTGAAATTTAAACCAAACCATTTCGAAACGGTTTGGTTCGGTTTGAAGGAAAAAAAAACCGCGAATCGACGTGGACCCGAACCAACAGTTTCAAACTAACGGTTTCGGTTCAGTTTGCGGTTTCGCGATTTTTTTGTGCAGCCCTAACCAGTGGTATTATAATACTGATTTAAGTGACAAAAAAAATTAAATGATAGGTACAATTAATTGGATAACATAATGTCACCTAAAGTTGTATTTTAATCTCAGTGGTGCTAGATAACATTATCCAATTTATATTTGCAACTGCAAGGAAGTATGATTGGGCCGAGTAATTGGTAGAGTAATATATGAGCTGGGTCGAATCTATGGGCTTATAATGACGGACCAGTCAACAAACCCACTCCAGATTCCGCCTTACCGCGTTCGACTTTCTAAATATTTGGAGTAAATAATTCCCAAATTCAAAACCCTAACTGGTAACCTTCTTCCAATGGCCAGGAAACGAAAAGCCCCTTCCTCTCGACAATCGCAAGTACAAAAATCCAAAGTTGTGGCAGTCGTGCCAGAAGAAGTAGAAGAGGAGGAAGAAGAAACCTTTGAAGAAGAATTAGAAGAAGAAGAAAAATCGGAAGAAGAGGAAGAAGAAGAAGAAGAAGAAGAAGAAGAGTCCTCATCCGAAGAGGAAGAAGAAGAGTCCTCGTCGGAAGAGGAAGAAGAAAATGATGAGGAATCAAAACGGGCGACCATCCGAGAGCTATTAGAACCCTTTGGAAAAGACCAAATAATAGACCTCCTCAAAGAGGCGGCTACGAAGGACCCCGTGCTTTTTAACAAGATTGTCCAAGTAGCCGACTCTGACCCGACTCACCGAAAAATATTTGTCCATGGGATCGGCTGGGATGCCACCACAGACCAGCTCCTCTTGGCCTTCAAGCCCTTTGGAGAAATCGAGGAGTGCAAGCTAATTACAGATAAGAATACGGGTAGGGCAAAAGGCTATGCATTTGTTCTCTTCAAGACCCGGGCAGCTGCTAAGAAGGCATTGAAAGTTCCCCAGAAAAAAATTGGGAACCGGGTGGTATCCTGCCAATTGGCTTCATCAGGCCCCACGACCACAACTCAGGCATCGGAGCCCAGTAGCTGGAAGGTTTTTGTGGGTAACGTGGGGCCCAATGTGAATGCGGAGAAGCTTAAGGAGTTTTTTAGGAAGTTTGGAGATATTGAAGAAGGGCCCATAGGGCTTGATCCTGCAACTAATAAGTTTAGAGGGTTTGCGGTTATTACTTACAAATCTGCTGAAGGGTATAAAAAGGCATTGGAGGAGCCGTTTAAAGTGTTTGAGAACTGCCATTTGCATTGCAAAAGGTTCGAGGAAAATCATAATAATAAGAACAGTATGGTGGGACAAAATAGTCTCACTCGTGTGAATTCTGCAGTTGCAGATGTTAACTATGGTAGCTTCGGAGCAAACCCAGCGATTATGGGGGCAAATTTGAATCCTGCTGGACTTTTGATGGCACAGAATCTTGGGATTGGGTTGGCTGGGAATGCCATGCTGGACTCAAGGTATTATCCGACGAGTTTGGTGGCCTCGGGATTGGGTGCGTCAATTGCAGGAGTGGGTGGGAATTATGGGATAAATAGCATAAGTCCAAGCATGATAGAGAGTTATGGATCGCAGGCGGCTTTGCAGGGACTGGGGGCCTATCAGAGTGCTCAAATGGGGCAGAATTCTGTTCATGCAACGGTAACAACAACAGAGACAGCAGCAACAAGGGCTCCAACAGGTGTCGGATCACTGGCATCAACATTTCCATCTCGTTTAGGCCGCTAGGTGAGATCTTCTGAACTTCGTAGACTTCTTTATTTGCAGTGATGTTATCTGTTGTATCCATTTTAATTAGAATTATTGATGAATTCATGGAATACTTATTGTAGCATGATTAGCAACTTAGAGTTGAAATTTAGTGAGCTTTTGCAGAATGAGTAGGAACAGACTCTAAATGTCCTTCTGATATGGAGTGGTTACCATTAGGCTTATTTTTTTGTTAAAAGGCTTTAGGGAAATACGTAAAATAAGGATCTTAGAGGGTTAAGTCATCGAAGAGTTACAGTTTAATCAGTATCCTGTCCCCTCCTATTTCTTGCCTAAAGTTGGCTTTTGTGAAAAATATCTGTTGCTAAAAGTTGCAATCAATAGATACAGCTAGTTTTTTGAAGATCTTGTCCAGATACAGTCTTTATTCCTTCAATGTGATTGATATGTGAGAAAAGAGAACTTCAGATCTGGTTGCTTGAATTGCAGATTAGTGGTTCTTGCTGAGAGAGGAGCGCTAACACAATTGGACTATACATTGGTAGTCAGTTCTTTTTTTGATATAAGCATCTAATAAAACCTAAACCCTTCATTTGGTTTCTGGAGTGGTCAAGATAGTTGTCTATAAATTGGTTCGTTACTTTTAGATAACGGTTTAATTTCAATACATCTCAGCTGAGAATCATATTTTGTGACATCCTTCTTGAGGGACATTACCTGGATCTTCTTTATCAGTCCTCCTCCAATTTGGTGAGGGATCTTAATGACTATGTTCGGCTTATGTTTGATGTACTACGTATGCTCTTTAAGAAACCCACATCCCATTTGTATAAGAGTTCAGTTAATTTTCCTTTTACTTCATTACTACCAGAGGGTGTCTGTTCATTATATGCAGTCTTTCTTTATCGTTGTCCATCTTCTGCATAGAGTTTCCTTGGTTCATTGATGTTCACTTGCAACAAATGTTTCAAGGTAAATCACATCTTCGAAATTTGTAGCCTGATCTTGTGTAGAATGATAATTAATTTGTATGATTCTATTTCTCAATCATCCCTTCCTCTTTCTTTTGACATGTTCCTTTGACGTTGTTCAATTACTTGTTGGGTGCAGTAATTTAAGGTCACATTCTCCTTTTTCAGGCAATTCATGTCACCTGGACAATTGTTTTACTGGATTTGAACAAGTCTTGTGAATGCACAAACCCCAAAGTTGATGTAATTTGTTTGTGGTGAACTTGGCTTATTTGAACAACTTAGCTTGGTTGTGATGTAACTGGCTTATGTTTTTTCCTTTTTCTGTCAATTGGTTTACATTTGAACAACTTTTTATATCATTGATTTTTATTAATTTTAGCATGATTTTAGGATTTTGATAATCTATGAACTTATAGTTAATTGTTACTGCATTATGGTTGGCACTGGCGTAATCAATGGAAGGGATTTTATGACAACAATTGAGCAACTTGCCCAATTGGTATTAAGATTTAACACAAGTCTTTCATAATGTAGATATCTTGGGTTCGAATTCTGGAGGACGCGACAAAAAATCGTAAATGGTAAGATGGATTCAGACTCTCCCAAAATGAATAGTACATAATTTAACGGCTTAGGCATAAAGGTTGGATTGTTACTGGAAAAAAAATTATAAAGTACCTTGTTAATTGTAACGAAATATATATGAGCTCAGACATTCGGGTATGGTATGACAAATGAGTTTTGTCTGTTCTGATCACAAATTCAAATTGATTCTTCAAGGCACTAGTTTTTGCCACGAGAAGATGAATGAATTTATGATAATGTTGGAAGTTCAAATAACATACCTGATAATGTTAATTAAGAGAATTGCACAATATAGAAGATGATATTGATTGTTTTGTAATCGAGAATTTGAAGACTCGGAATACCTCCATTGTTAGTTTTGATTTTGATTATGAATGGATAATAAATTCTTTTGAAATTGAATTTTCCATCTTCTCCAAGATAAATTCCTCTCATTGGCCTGAAGCTACGCTCAAGAATTTAATTTTGTCTCTACTCACGGAAGACCAAAAAAAGAAAAACCCAGTAATTATGTAAAAAAATCAGTAATTTGAATTCTAACGTCTTTACGGCTACAATAACACGTAATTTATGGTTACAATCGTATATTAGTCACAAATTTCACAACGTCTCAGAAACAAAAATAAATTTTTTGGATTATAATTACAAATTTTATTAGGTCCCTAATTATCCAATCAACCGATCAGTCACTCTTCAATTCATCCCACCCCCGCTCCACCACTGTTTGCATCACCCAAATCGTTGTCGTCGTCATATATCCACAGCCCCTCCTCACCACCATCACCGCACCTTAAATCCACAACCACCTCCACATCCACTTCCAACCCACCACCATCACTCATCTATCTTCTCACATCACCCTCTCTTAACCAATTTCAAACACCCGCTGCAACGTATTTTAATAACCACCAGCAACCACATTCAATGTGACAGCCAGAAACAAAATCACAACACAACACAAACTGTAGCAACTCGCAATGCTCAAACAGATTTGTCTTTATAGCACACCAAGAAAAGTAGAGCTTTGAATTCAAAGGGAGGAAGGGCTGCGGGAGTAAGTGACAGTGGCGGGCTTCGAGGGTGTGGGTCTGGGAGATGTTGGTGGATATGAGAAGAATTGAGTTAAGAGAACCAGAAACCTCCCTCGAGCTTGGTTATCCCATATGATCTGAGCTACAAAGTTTGGCATTTGTGAGATTTTGTTGAGGATTAAATGGCTATTCAATACCTTTTTTTTGAAACCATTGATTTGGGTCCACGTGAATTGTTAACGTTTCGATTTTGAACCGAACCAAATTGCTTCGAAGTGGTTTGATTTAAGTTTCAATCTTTGCAAACCGTTAAATTGTTTACCATAAACATAGAAAAACAAAAACTGAAAGTAAATTAATTTAAATTTTATCCAACCCAATTAAAACTAAACACATATCAGTTAAGACTAAACCTTATAGTGATTCGTCAATATTTAGATGAGTATATGAGGTAAAGAAATTGGATGATTCACAAAAAGTTATAGAAGATATTATAATATTCGATCTTTCTATTCATTTTCCTTTTATAGTTGTTTAATACCATTTAATTATAATCAATAAATTTATGTACTATATTCTTATCTTTATGGAGAAAATGAATAATGTGTCACTTAAGAGGTTAACATGCTTCTATTATATTGTTGCATTACAATGATTAGAATTATAAAACTCTGATTTGTAATATTTTTAATGATATTATTTATGTTTTAACTGAAATTATAGACTAATTTTATGATATAACTTATTGGATATGTGTTTTTTCTTTATTAAACTGTTGTTTTAAATCGAACCAAACCCCAAAAGTGGTTTGGATTGGTTTTGTTTAGAAATTGAAGTGATTTGGTTTGGTTTGGAGAAATCCAAACCACTTTAGTTGATTTGATTTGAAAATTTGTCATAAATCATCTAAATTGAATCGTGTTTACTCCTATTGTGAGGTAGGGTAGGATGTGATATGATCACAAGTAGTGGCTCAAGCACGAGGACTTCCAGGGGCCTCTCTTCAGTTATATGACCCAAGTCCTCGAGCCTTGGTAGTCCTCGGGATACCTCGAGGATGTAACCTCCAGTGTGCTTCCAAAATCACATCAGTAGTCCTCGGGGGTATGTGCTCGGGATTTTGCCTTCGCCAAATTCTCAAACTGTCACTTAATCAAATGTTACTAGCTCACATCCCGAAAGAGCATTAACCTTATCTGATTGCCATAGATTAAGAATTCTGGGTCCATAAGGATTCTATCTTAGAACATATGGTAAGTTAGGACTTCTAGTTTTAATCCAACATTAATCTTACCATAAGTCATTCCTAAAAATAAGACGTCAAGTCTTACTAGGAATGCACTACCTACTTCTATAAATATGGAACATCAGATCATTGTGCAGGTACGATTTTTGATATATTTTCCAGCACTCAGGCTTTTCGCATAATTTCTCTCTCTAACTTAAGTATCGGAGGGGTGATGAGGGGGAAGCTCGACGCCTTTGTTTCAGGTACCAGAAGATCACGTTCGTGTTCATTCTCAGTCGTCAAGCTTGGGATCTACCGGTGCGATTTTTGGTAGTATAATTAGCACTATCTGTGGGAAACACTACCAAAAGCCATGGTCAACACACGTTCAGGTCTTCCTCCAGCAAGTTCATCCGCACCAAACCTACCACCTGTTATGGAGCCTCCAGTCCATCAAGAAGAGTAATCGGCAATACCAGATCCTCAACCGATAGTAGTCACTGCTGGAGCATTCGAAGAATTTCGTCAGCAAGTTACGATGCTGACTTAGCTGCTAAGGCAAAGAAATACTCCTCCAGCTCCTGCACAAGCACAAGCTCAAGCACCAACCTCGGCTCAACCAGGAGGTTTCATGGCTGATGCTCGAGCTCGGGATACCTGCGATTCCCATAACAATGGTGGATCTGGGGCCTCGGGCATACCCCCAGTGGCCTGGGCCTCGAGATTGATTACCATGGACTCAGGAGAACTCGCTCGGATCATACAAGATGGGATTACGGCTGGACTGCAGCAGAATACCCAGGGAATGATAGGGTTTACCCCGAACATACCGTTCACGACAGAAGTCCTCTTCTACCCGCTCCCGGACAGGTTAAAATTCCCATGCATAAAGGAATATGATGGGACCACCAACCCCATCAATCACCTCAATGTGTACAGAGACGTCGTGAACCTACATGTCGCACCAGACCCAGTAATGTGCAAGGCCTTTCCTCAAACTTTGACCAATGCCGCCCGGGATTGGTTCGCCACGCTTGAGCCTTATTCTATAACATCATTCTCAGATCTTGCCAATAAGTTCTCCGCCTTCTTCGCAAGTAGCAAACGCATCGGGAAGACAGCAGCCACCCTTATGCAGCTTCGCCAAGGCCCGAATGAGACCTTACGTAACTTCATGACGAGATTCAACAAAGAGAGGTTACAGATACTCGATCTTCACATTACATTAGCTGTTTCGGCTCTAACGTATGTGGTGAGATGTGAAGCCTTCAGGATGTCCTTATCTAAGACACCACCAAAGACAGTAACCGAGCTCCTCACCCGAAGAGAGAAGTGCATCAACATGGAGAAGGTAATGAAAGCTAGCCCGAGCTCTGAGAGGCCCCAACTTAAGAGGCCACAAGAGCCAAACTTACGACAAGATCATGCTCGAGGAAAGTAGAAGCAGGAAGTACCACCTAGGCCATTCACACGTTTAAATACCTATAGGGTCGACATATTGATGGAGATCAGAGATATGAAAGAGCTAAATGGCCTCTAAGGCTGCGATCTCCCCCGGATATTAGGGATAAGAGCAAATACTGTGACTACCACAGAGATCATGTGCATACAACGGAGGAGTGCATAACATTACAACGGGAGATTGAGGCACTGATTAAAAGAGGATTCTTAAATACATATGTCGGGCATGATAAACGCCCTAGGAATGATCACAACAAAGTAAGGACCCCAGAATCGGGAGGAGGTAACAAACTCATGGCTGGTACAATCAACATCATAGTTGGAGGAATAGCATCGGGAGAAGATTCAAATAGTGGAAGAAAGCAATATGCTCGACAATACAGTTCAGCTCGGGAAACCACTCTTCGTAACACGGAAGACATTACCTTTGGATCAAAAGACTTGGAAGGTATAACATCTCCTCATGACGATGCCTTAGTCATATCTGCTATAATAGCCAACTTTGAAGTCAAGAGGATATTGGTGGACAATGGAAGTGTAGCCAATGTACTGTCTTATGATGCCTACACGAAGATGGGTATTTCCACTAACCAGCTCAAGATGGTCAAGACCCCGCTCCAAGGATTCGGGGGTGGAACAATCATCCCGAAAGGTGTTGTCGACCTTCCCCTAACTTTGGGCTCAGGCCAGAGACAGGTAACGGAGATTACACCCTTCCATGTGGTCCGGACCTCCGTAGCATACAACACCATTCTTGGAAGACCACTACTCAACAAGATCAGAGCCATAGTGTCCACATTCCACCTTGCTATGAAGTTTCCAACCGATCAAGGCATTAAAGTTGTGCGTGGGGATCAGACAGCAGTTAGGATGTGTTATATTACTAGCATTCGAGGTTTGAGCACTGACGTCATGCAGTTAGCCACACTGGAGCTCGAGCGCCAGGAGAGACTTGCTCCAGTTGAAGATTTGGTAGAGGTAGAGGTCGAGCTCGAGCATGACAAAAAAGTAACAATCGGCCGAGATCTTGACCCCACCCTCAAGGATGAACTCATCAAGTGCCTATCCCACAACATTGACGTATTCGCATGGAAGGTTGAAGACATGCCGGGGATAGACCCCAATGTGGTGGTTCATAAGTTAAACGTAAGACCAGAAAGCAAAGGAAGAGGCAATTTGCACCGGAAAGAAATGAGGTCATACGTGAGGAGAACAATAAACTCGTCAATGCTCAGTTCATTAAGGAGGTTCAATATCCAGATTGGCTCGCCAACGTTGTCCTTGTCAAGAAGGCTAATGGGAAGTGGAGGGTATGTATTGACTTCACAGATCTTAACAAGACATGTCTAAAAGATAATTACCGCCTACCTCGGATTGATAATCTGGTGGACAGTACCTCGGGCCACAAGTTGTACAGCTTTCTTAATGCATTCTCAGGCTATCACCAGATCTTCATGGATGAAGAAGATCAAGAGAAGACTTTCTTCATAGCTGACTCTGTCATATATTGCTACAAGGTCATGCCATTCGGTTTGAAGAATGCAGGGGCAACATATCAAAGGCTTATCAACAAAGTCTTTGCTAGTTTGATCGGGAAAAACATTGAGGCCTATGTCGACGACATGGTGGTCAAAAGTAAACAAGTGAATGAGCATATTGCCGACCTAGAGGAGGTATTCTCTATAATTCGAATGTATAAGATGAAGTTAAACCCAGCAAATTGTGCTTTTGGGGCGGCCTCGGGAAAGATTTTGAGCTTCATGATCACGAACAGGGACATTGAGGCAAATCTAGACAAGATACAAGCCTTAATATCCATGGAGTCACCAAGGAGCAAGAAATAAGTTCAAAAGCTGACAGGTCGGGTCGCCGCTTTGAATAGGTTCATGTCAAGAGCAGTGGATAGGTGCTTCCCCTTTTTCAAAGTCCTTAGGGGCAATCAGAGTTTTGATTGGAATGAGGAATGTGAAAGAGCTTTCCAGGAACTTAAACAAACACTTACGACCCCTCTAATTCTCACAAAGCCCAAGCTCGGAGACATATTGTACTTATACCTGGCCATGTCTCAAAATGCAGTAAGCGGTGTATTGGTGAAGGAGGTGAAGAAGGCCTAACAACCCATTTACTATGTGAGCAAGGTATTGCTTGATACAGAGATAAGATATACGTTGGCAGAATAGCTCGCCATTGCGCTGGTTATGGCGACCCGAAAGTTACGGTAGTATTTTCAGTCACATCCGATCGTGGTGCTCACAGACCAGCCACTCAGACAGATACTTCAAAAACTGGATGTTTCAGGAAGATTGTTGAAGTGGGCGATCGAACTTGGTGAATTCGATATAGAGTTCAAGCCCCGACCTTCTATCAAAGGACAAGTACTAGCAGATTTCATCGCAGAGCTCACTCCTAGGCCTCGGGGGCCAGGGAATATCTCGAGCACTACGACGAATACTTGGGAAATATCCGTTGACGGGGCATCAAACTCCTCGGGCTCGGGTGCATGGGTCATAATCAGCAGTCCGGATAAGCTAACTGAGATTCAGTGTGCACTCAGGTTCGAATTTGAAGCCACTAATAATGAGGCGGAGTATGAGACTATTGTCATTGCTCTTGAACTTGCTAACAGCTTGGACATTAAACACGTGAAGCTCTTTAGAGATTCACAACTGGTCGTCGGGCAGATTGAAGGATCATTCGAAAGGAAAGATGAAAAGATGAGCTTATATTATTTAAAAGTACATGACCTTCAGAGACGATTCAAGGATTACGAAATTCTGAAGATTGCCCGGGCTGATAATGGTAAGGCAGATGCATTATCAAGACTTGTATTCATGGGGGTAGATGGACTTGACAAATTGTGCACATCAAAATGGTAATAGAGCCTAGCATAGGTCGGGAACTGTGTGTCATGGACATTGATAACGAGCCCTCACGGATGGACCTCATAGTTGAATTCATAACAAATGGAAACCTGCTAGAGGATCCAAAAGAAGCTAGGAGCGTTCGATCTAGAGCATCCAAATAATGTATCATCGAAGGAGTCCTTTTTCAGTAGGAGTTTTACACTTCCATATCTCTGGTGCCTCAGGCCCTTCGAATCGGCGAGGGCTCTATCAGAAGTCCATGAAAGAATATGTGGTAATCATCAAGGAGCTCGAGCTCTGGCCTTTAAGCTCATAAGGTACGGATACTATTGGCCGACATATTTGGGAATGTCATTCGTATCCCTGCTGAAGAGCTCACCACCATACATTGTTCGGCCCCTTTCGAACAATGGGGAGTTGACATTCTCTGGCCCTTTCCAATGGCAAGAGGGAAGTTAAAGTTTGTGGATGTGGCTGTAGAGTACTTTACAAAGTGGGCAGAAGCAAAACCTCTAGCAACTATCTCGGAACCCAAGTTAAGGTCTTTCATCTGGAAGTCTGTCGTATGTAGGTTCGGGATACCTAAGGTGCTCATAACTGACAATGGGAGACAATTTGACAATGCACAGTTCAAGAATTTTTGCACCAACCTTGGGATAGATCATCGCCTAACATTGGTCTCATACCCTCAGAGCAATGGTCTGGCCGAAGTGACTAACCGGATTATATTGCAAGACCTCCACACAAGAATCGAAGGTGTTCATGGTAACTGGCCCGACGAGTTACCCTCTATATTGAAGACTTATAGGACTTCGCACAAGACAACTACATGCGAGACCCCATTCATGCTAGCTTTTAGGTTGGGGGCCACTATCCCAATCGAAGTTAGCCTTCCATCATTGAGGCGTTTGTAGAACAGTACCGGGGAACACACGATGGAGCACCTCGACATCCTTGAGGAGGTACGTGAGCAAGCCGCCCTACGAGTCGCCTCATACCAAAATAGGACAGCAAAATATTTTAATAACAAGGTCAAACCCAGAAGGTTTAGGGTCGGGGATCTGGTGCTCAGAAAGGCCGAAGCCGCAGGTCATGCCCCAGGTAAACTTGGTCTGACATGGGAAGGACCCTATGAAGTCATTAGACAAGTCCGAAAAGGAGCATATAGTTTGAGGGACATGGCTGGAAGACCACTACCAAGACCCTGGAATGCTGACAATCTCAAAATTTATTACAAGTAGTAGTCCTCACATTGTTTGTGGGGTTGAGCTCAGTTTTATTTTCACTTCGGGTTTGCACACTCTAGGACATGGCTGGAAGACCACCACCAAGACCTTAGAATGCTGACAATCTCAAAATTTATTACAAGTAATAGTCCCCACCTCGTCTGTTGGATTGAGCTTAGTTTTATTTTCGCTACGGGCATGCATGCTCTACACACTTTTTTGCTTCTAGTTAGTCTACTCTGTGATTGGGCTTGCATGCCCCATGAATTTTCTTTTTCCGCTCTAGTTGTTCATTCGTCAAGGCCTGCGAGCCTATACTTACCTCATAAGCGTAGGAAAGTTTATATAAAGTGGCAGTTGGGTAAGACTCAGCATCAATTTTTTCTCAAATAAATGCCTCAAGACATGCCATGAGCATGCACCTTAAAGACCTGTCACGAGCAGGCACCCTCGAGACATGCCACGAGCATGCACCTTAAAGGCCTGTCACGAGCAAGCACTCTCGAGACATACCATGGGCATGCGCTCAAAAGACCTGTCACGAGCAGGCACAGTCAAAGACATGCCACGAGGAGCATGAACCGCAGAAAGTGTCAATAACTTGATTGATCGAATAGTCCTCGAGCTCGAGATACGTCAATACTTGATTAGTCGAATAGTCCTCGAGCTCGAGAATTCTTAGATCATTATATTGAGTAGGCCTCGAGCTCAATACTTCGCATATTTAATTAATCACCCAAAATCGAGACGTTTCCTCGATAAAGGGCAACTCACAGCTTGTGATAAGTTTAATTTTGAATACTTACGTCGAGCCTAGAGATACTAAATCAATCGTCGTTCTAACTAAAAGTGGTCGAGATAACACATACAAATGCATACTTCGAGCAAAACACATCGCAAATATTAACAAAATAAGCTCATGAGGTCGGGCAATGTATGTTGCAAAAATTAAAACATATAAACCCACTCGTCAGGCGATGTACTTGATTAAAATATACATTTTTCCAAAACAAAAAGGGGGCTCGGGGACAGAGGGCCTAATCTAAGTCGTTGTTCTCTGGATCTGATGTCACGGCGTCAGCATCGTCGTCCTCGTTCTTGGAGGTATCTTCGTTATCCAAAAGCTCGAGGGTAGCTGCCATACCAGGGACAGACTTCAAGTCGTCAGGATGAACATCAGGGAGCTTGGCCTGGAGATATGCTCTGGCCTCCTTGAAGGCATGAAGATATGCCCCCGAGGCATATTCGGCTTTGAGTTTATCACACTCTTCAGAAGTCTTGAACTCTTCCCACGCTCGAGCTCTAGCCTCAGATAGCTTGACCTCGTATTCCTTGTATTTGCGCTCGAGCTCAAACTTTAGCTCCTCGGCCTCGTCTTTCGCGGCCCCCACTTCGTCACGAGCCCGGCGAACTTCGCTTTTGGCATCCTCGCGTTCCTTCATTAAGACCTCGCGCTCGACCTTTAGATCTTCAATCCTCTTGTCCCTCAGCTCGACGCTTTCCACGAGACCGGCCATTTTATGGGACTCATCCATCCCCTGAAGAGAAAGGCCTCGAGCAACGCTCAAGGTCTGGTTAAAATACATGTTAAGCTTTGAGCAAAATACATGGAAGATATTTTTTCAAATAAAGGCATGATCTTTACCTTCAAAGTAAGGAGTTCGAGGGCTTTCATCCCCTCGTCGAACCCAACGTCACCTCGATATTTGGCGACAATGCTCGGGACCAAATGGCAATGCTCGAAGTCTTCAATCACCGAGGCCACCGGAGGTATGCAGTCGTCCTTGAGATCGACGACCTTGGGAGTGTGATGAGAAGGAAGCTCTTTCGGGGGATGAGGTGGGCTGCCGGGAAGGCCTGGGGCTCGGCTCAGGTCGTCGAGTTTGGGAGGTCTGTTGGGAGGACTCGCCAGGCCCCCTCATTTGTTCGTCGCATTTCAAGACCCGAGGTCTCTTCTTCCCTTTCGGGGTGGCCTGAGGCTGGGGGGCCTTGGCCCTTGCATTCATGAGCTTACAGAGAACTGAGGGATCGAAAGACATTCCTGCAAAAGCAATACAACTCATTAGTTCGACCATATCATCTGGGAATTTAACTCGAGAATACAAGGTATAAAGCCCTACCCTCGAGGCCTCTAACATCAGCGAGGTCCAAAACTTCATCCTCGAGGATTCCTTTCATATCTGGCACTAATGGTTTGAGCTCCTCGAGCATCTGCCTATCTTGCTCTAATGACTCAAAGTAAGCCTGACCCTCACAAAACCTAGCAGTGTCGGGGATCCCCCATCCTGACCAAAAGGGAAAGTCGGGTTCTCGAGTCGCTACATAAAACCACTTATCCTTCCAGCCTTTCAACGAGCTTGGCATGCTTGGGACCCTAAACCCACCTCGAGTTGAAAGATATGCAAAATAAGTGTATTGGGGGAGCTGCTTAAGCTCGAACACCATCCTACAGAGGTCGAAATAAAGTTCGATACCTATGTAACGACAAGCAATGAAAAAGTAGATGAGCATCCTCCATGCATTAGGCAATAGCTGCCCTGGGCACATGGAGTGTATCCCTAAAAAAATGACAAACTTTCCATCCCGAGCCTGAACCATCCTATTCTCGGGGTCAGGGGACCTAATGTCGCATGTAGGCATCAGCCCGAATGCCCGAGCAGTAGCCACATCTTAGTGTTCTTTAAACCTACAAGGATCGTCGGGGAACTTAAACTCGACGTTACCCTGGTTCCTAGGTCGAACATCTAAGGGGACAGCCATGGGGATCATCGACGTTCCTATATCCTCGCTACCGACCCCTCACCACTCGACATCTCTGAATAACAACTAAGAGAAATAACTTAAAGTCTCGAGCCTTGCCTTAAGAATTACCCGACGCCCAAGAAGTTTCTAAGGGATGCGCTCGAGCTCGACCTTGCAGAGGAGTTTATAGCTGTGAAAAATGAATGCTAAAATGGGCTATTTATAGGCGTTGAACTTGGAAGACCAAAGGTCACCATTTGGATCGTTGGATGTTGCCATGTGTCAACCATCCAACGATCCTCATTCACCGCCATAAATTATCCCGAGCAATCAAGAGCTCGTGAATCAACCTCATTGAGCTACCTCGACCTACTAACTCGAGAATTTTTCGCCTACTATCATCGAACTTATATGCATCCACCCCTAATCCTCGACCTTTAGGAATGAATGCACGGGGGCCAATGATATGGTCACAAGTAGTGGCTCAAGCACGAGGACTTCCAGGGGCCTCTCTTTAGTTATATGACCCAAGTCCTCGAGCCTTAGTAGTCCTCGGGATACCTCGAGGATGGATCCTCCAGTGTGCCTCCAAAATCACATCGGTAGTCCTCGGGGGTATGTGCTCGGGATTTTGCCTTCGCCAAATTCTCAAACGTCACTTAATCAAACGTCACTAGCCCACATCCCGAAAGAGCATTAATCCTATCTGATTAGATTAAGAATTCCAGGTCCATAAGGATTCTATCTTAGAACATATGGTAAGTTAGGACTTCTAGTTTTAATCCAACATTAATCTTACCATAAGTCATTCCTAAAAATAAGACGTCAAGTCCTACAGGAATGCACTACCTATTTCTATAAATATGGAACATCAGATCATTGTGTAGGTATAGTTTTTGATATATTTTCCAGCACTCAGGATTTTCGCATAATTTCTCTCTCTAGCTTGAGCATCGGAGGGGCGACGAGGGGGAAGCTTGACACCTTTGTTTCAAGTACTGAAAGATCACGTTCGTGTTCATTCTCGGTGGTCAAACTTGGGATCTACCAGATGAGATTTTTGGTAGCATCAGGATGTAATATATATGTTTTTGAAAATGTAAAATTTAAATTCTAATCTTTGAAATGAAAAGATAAAATAGGGACGCAATTTTCCCTAATTTGTACAAGGTGAATCACCATGTACAAGTTACATATGCAGTATTTGCAGCACTGTATTGGTTGCCAACACTGCAATTTTTGGTCCCTATCCAATGACATCTGTCACATGGCATTTGTTATGCTACATGTACAAAATTTCTGTAATCATACTACTTGTATAACTAGTTGACAATATTTGAGGTGCCAAGATCTTTGCACCTCACACATTGGCAAAATAGTTGTACAAATTTATTGTACAATAGCTTAATTCAACCAATCATGCTGCAATGCGAGATAGGTTGACGAAATATTGACATAATGCTACATGATATATTATTATTTGACTATTTAAAACACGATCAGCTTTTCTATTCAATCATCTGCTGTCACTTACACTTCGTCAATCCATCTAACGAAATTTTCATGACAACCAGTAAATGAAAAAAAAACATTTTGAATAGTAATTTTAGGAAAATATGTGATTAAAAAGTAGGAAATAATTTTGAGTTGTAGAATATTTTATTATATGAATGATTAGTTAAAAATGAATATATAGAAAAAATAGTTCGAAAATAATGGTTGTCATATGCGGCTCAACTCCCACTTCGGTTGAGCTTAAACCCACACGGGCCTGCCCTATTGGACTCAGGTCCTCAAAAGATAAAAGCCCATATCAGTTCACGCTCATTATTTAGGGTTTCTGTCTATCACGCACGCTACACTCCTTCGATCTAATTCCATTTCCCCTTGGAGATCAACTCTTTGCACAAACATGGCGGAGAGAGGCGCAGGAGACCGTGGAGGCTTTGGCCGTGGATTTGGGGGCCGTGGTCGTGGAGGTGATAGGGGAGGTCGTGGTCGAGGTGGCCGCCGAGGCCGCCGTGATAACGAGGAGAAGGATTGGGTGCCAGTGACAAAGCTAGGCCGTCTTGTGAGAGACGGAAAGATCAAATCTATAGAGCAAATCTACCTACATTCTCTCCCAATTAAGGAGTATCAAATCATCGATATCCTGATTGGTCCCAGTCTGAAAGACGAGGTAATGAAAATCATGCCGGTGCAGAAACAGACCCGGGCAGGTCAGAGAACAAGGTTCAAGGCGTTTGTGGTTGTCGGCGACGGAAACGGTCATGTAGGACTCGGGGTCAAATGCTCGAAGGAGGTGGCTACTGCCATTCGTGGCTCTATTATCTTGGCCAAGCTGTCGATTATTCCAGTCAGGAGAGGGTACTGGGGGAACAAGATTGGCAAGCCACACACTGTCCCCTGTAAGGTCACCGGAAAGTGTGGGTCTGTCACGGTGCGGATGGTTCCTGCTCCCCGAGGAGCTGGGATTGTTGCTGCCCGGGTTCCCAAGAAGGTGCTCCAGTTTGCTGGTATTGATGATGTCTTCACATCCTCCCGTGGATCCACGAAAACCCTTGGGAACTTTGTCAAGGTCCAAATTTTTCTCTATTTTGATTTGACTTTACCTCTTTATTACACGTATTTAATATGTTTTTCGATCTTTCAATATTTAATTTTGCTTAAATATGCTCTACATACACAAACGATTTTCTATATGCCAATACAAGATCAGACACAAACTTATATTCCATGACTTTTGTGTTCAACACCGAATTTCAATTTTAGAGGTTTGAGCTAATTGTTTGTTGATTTAACATTCGTAGTTTAGTATTGACGCAAGTATAGTACTATACCTTAGCTTCTTATGTGTGAAGGATTTATAGACACCATAAAAATTCATGTTCAATGTTCATACATGCAATTTGTTCTGAGATGCACCTATGAAAACATCATGAATATGCCTACATCTTTTACTGTTTCAGTTATTATTATAATGTGCATATTCCATTGACACACAATTATGGTTTATATTATAAACTGTAATTGCAATCTTGTTTGATTTTTTTGGTTAATTGATTTCTTTTGTGCAAAGTGTACGATGCATTCAATCAAGATGCAGCATTTTTAATTGAATACATTTTGTTTGCATTAATGTGGATATCATATTTGTTTGATTCATGTCACTCTCATATTCTATGATTTTGGCAGTTTTATTGAATATTTCAATATTAACATATATGTAGGAATTCACTGTTTATGACTTGCAATACTTGAGCTCAAGTTACCAAAATTTCTGTACTTGGTGAATTTGTGTTTGGTGATATACATGTATATTCTGAGTAATATATGCATGTACAGGACATTTCGCTGCTTCTTTTCATTGTTGTATGGTTTTGTTTTCTTATTTGCTATGTATTGATATGCCAATCTGAGGCACTTGGAATTAGTGCAGAACTGCATATAATGTTTGTGAATAAGTGGTGAAATTCTTAGTTTCTTACTTCTAATTGCGATCATGGGAGAATCCTTGTCTTGGGATTTTGGTTCCTTGAATGGCTCCAGTCCCTACTAAGGTTTTAGAGTGACATTTTTCTGTTACGTTCCCAGTTCACCTTATGAAGTTATGTCTATTTTGACTTATAATTCATTTTCTCTTCCTTTGCAGGCAACTTTTGATTGTCTTTTGAAGACTTACGGGTTCCTTACGCCAGACTTTTGGAGGGAGACTCGGTTTTCTAAATCTCCTTTCCAAGAGTACACTGATCTTTTGGCTAAGCCAACTGCCAAGGTTGTCCATGTGGTGGAGGATGCTGAGGCTGCCTGAGCTTTGAGGGCTATGTTGTTATGGTAGGATTTTTATATTATCAAGTACCAGTTTAAATTTTCATCTATTTTGAATCTTTTAAGTCTACTATTTTATAGAGGATCTGTTTGTTTATCCAAATTGGACTGGATACCTGATTAAGTTTCGCATTTATTGTAGGGATTTGTTTACGGTTTTTGTTAATCCTTTTATTTTTCCTCTAAGGCTAGAAATTAGGAGATTTCTATCTTGACAGCATAGCTTTTCAGCTATGTTAAAGCTCAAATAGAGTCTAAATATGATACTTAGCCAAAATAATATCCGTCGATTGCAGCGAAAACACCCTTTAAAAATTAGTCTTATTGCTGTAGTGGAAATTTACTGACTAGAAACGGAAAATTCACAGTGCTTTTATGTTTATAAACGTTTTAACTCACTTTTTATCAACATATTTTGAGGAACTCACAAGTATTATCCACTTTTTAGCATTCATAGCTCATTTCTATGTATTTTACTAGTTAAAACTCTTTATAAAGATTTTCCTGGCATGCTTTAGCGTGAAAATGGTGTTCAAAAGAAGAAATGTAAAGCTTTGGAATCAAATTTGTCACAAGAAAGTTTTTATAAGAAATCTTTGTTGTAAAATGGTGTCCAAAAGATAATTATTCACTTGTCCAAGTTGTGCTGTACACCGAAAGGTTTTACCAAAAAACATCAAGTTTGGTACCATTCATCTCTGGTTGAGTTGAACTAGATATACTGTTCATTTTAATTCGCTCCTCTACTCAGTGACAGGAGAGGTGGGACTAGTGGGTCCCGGTCCCACAGAAATTTGAGGTTTTTTTTTTATTTTTAAATTTTTAAATTTTTTTGATTTAAAATGCAGTTTCAGTGAGAGAATAGAAAATGGTGATTCGAAATTTAACATATAAATTATACCAACTCAGGTATTTAATTATTAATCGTCTAAATTTTGTGCTAATCTTGGTCCATTTTTATTCCATACATCACAAACTAAGGTATTTTTCTCGTTGCTACGAATTAGGGATGACAAAGGTTCGGTTTGGGTTCGGTTTGGTGAAAATTATAACCGCACCACCAAATTTTTGGTCATACCATAATTGCAATATAACAACGTAAGTTGGTTTGGTTCGGCTCGATTCGTATCTCGGTTCGGTTCGATTCGATTAATAATCATGCAAATAAATTATTTTTTATAAGTTCAAATTACAACCGTCAAATAAAAAAAAAAATTATGAAGAAAAGTCAATAAAAACAAAAAAACAATACTAAGCTAATTTAGCAAATAATATTCCAAATGAAAATACAAACAATATCCCAACTTTCAAATGTAAAATTCGAATTTAACAAATAATGTTATCAACTTAGGATAATATTTTGGGGAAGCCCAANAAAAAAACAATACTAAGCTAATTTAGCAAATAATATTCCAAATGAAAATACAAACAATATCCCAACTTTCAAATGTAAAATTCGAATTTAACAAATAATGTTATCAACTTAGGATAATATTTTGGGGAAGCCCAATTGTCAAAATTGTCCAAGTAATTTTGGGAAAGAATAATGGAAAGCCCAATTAATTTTTTTTAACAGGTAATCGGTTCGGAACCGGGTACGGTCGCTAAATACCATACCCGCCCCACCCCGAATCGGGTCATTAAAATCAAAACCATAACAACCCAATTGCACCATCGGTTCGATTTTTTTCGCCCCATTCGGTTCGATTAACCACGATTTTCGATTTTAACCGTTCGAATTGCCATCCCTACTACGAATGAATATGATAGATTTATGATGATATATCTTGGTTGTTTAAATGTTCTTACTAGGAGTAAATAGAGTTGATGTGACATGAAAATATGGGGTCGGTGGAGGAAATGAGATGACGACGATGACTTATTTTGTTGTGGTTGCAATTAAGACTGCAATATCAGTTGCAAGACTAACCAGCCAAAGTAGAGGAAGTTGTTGGATTAGGAGTTCAGATTGGGTGGACCAGGGAAAATGAATGTTTTTTGTCAGGTGATAGATTTTCGGATAAAAAATGTTAAGAGGTCCTTCCAACACACATTTATTAAATGTTTGGAATCATGCTCCACGTTTTCGAAAAGTTGGGACTTTTGATGCAAATTTCCCATATTTTAATTAATTAAAAGTTGAAAGACCATTTGTCCTTTTTAAGTTTGGTTAAATTATGATAAAATGGTTGATTTTTTATCAACTAATAAATTTTTCAACGGAAATCGTTCAGAGATTCTTCAATCGCACATTTTTATAAGGTTTGGAAAGTATTTGCTACGATTTAAAGGTATCCGACCTATTTGCACTGAGTTGAAAGATTTGGAACTTCCCTATTAGAAATGTTTGTGGATATATTATGGAGCGAGTTTTAGAACGGAGTGGAACTTTTCCGATGCGATTCATTTTGTGTTTTAAAATTGACTAGAAAAAATTAATTAATTCTATAAAAATCTTAATATTACCATATATCATTTTTTTTTTTAAGTGTAATTAACTTATGCCTCGTTGAATTCGAGTCCGGAATCTGTTAGTGCCATTACTCCCAACTCAAAAGCTTTGCCCTCTCAAGAAGTAGAGAGATGATATGACAAAAAAGGGCGGGGGGGAAGCTCACGATGGTTTCAAAATAATCCTCATGTATAAAATAGCAACACTTTGCCTAGAAAGATGAATAAAGTGCCAACCCTGGCCTAGGCTTTACAATTCTTCAAGAAAATGTCCCCTTCGCCTTAAAAAATGTGACCCACTAGATTCAGATTTAATAAAGGTCCGTTTGGCATAATTTTTACTTTTACTTCTTATAGAAAACTTTTTGAAAGAAGTTACTTTAATTTTTATTTGAAAAGTAATTTTTAAAAGCAGTTTATATTCCAAAAGTGCTTTTAGCAAAAGTCACAATGTACCAACTTCATTTAAAAGTTTTTCTAATTAATGGGAACATTTTCATAAAATTAGCTAAACCGGTCAAAAAGCAGATTTTGGGTCTCAAAATCTTCTTTTGATTTTTCAAAAGTCATACCAAACGTGTCCTAAATGACTTAATTTTTATTTTCTTTATTTTTTAATAAGTTCATTTTATTTTGTGAATTATAGTGCCATAATTAAAAAAAAATAATAATAATGACCATAATCACAAATTTACAATAAATAGGAGAAAGGAAAGATATTTATTGAAATCATAATCACGCATTTAATAAAATTAACAAAAACAAAATCTCACGAGTCTACATAATTATATTTTTGAGTTTGGCATTTTCTTATTTTTGAGCATATAGAGAAGGGAAGAGAACTACGAATAACGTGCAGTTTCTAGATGTTGATGCCATTCGTGTTTAAATGCAAATTCTATAACCATTAAAAAAAATTATTTATTATTTTCTAAACATTAAAGAAAATAAAATCCACCTCGAAATAGCAAAAAGAAAAAAGAAAAATGGTATGGACGGAGAAAAATATAATTAAGCCCCCGTTTGTTCTGCGTTGTTTTCACATAGAAATGAATTTTTTTACCCTTTTTTTCAAACCATTGGGCCCCCCATGAGAGAAAAAGGTCGACAATTGTGGCCATTTTCATGTAGCAACGGTCAGAAATTTCATTTTTAGTGGAAACAAACATTTTTAATATACACCTTGCAATTTCCCAAAACGCGCCTGATTTCCTAAAACAATTTTTTTAATTTTTATTTGCTTATTTACATGGGGGATTTACATGGGTTACGTGGGTCAGCTGACCACACAAATTTTTAATAATTTTTGTTTTAAAATTTTTAATATTTTTTTTCACATTTTTTCTTATTTGCAGGAATTTTTTTTTTTTTTTTTTCCTTTCAATTTCTCTTTAAGCCTGAGTCTCATTATTTTTCCAACGCTCAAGTTTGTCATTTTTATCAAATAATTGTCTCTTTCTACTCAACTTATTTGTAGCGACCTGAGGATCGGCTAAATTTTTCTCTACTGCAACACCATAAGCCTCAAGCCCTCAGCCTACAATTTGAACCACACAATTGAATTGGAGATTCGATGGTAGAATAATAATCTAATTGTGTATATTGACGATAATATACTTGATAATATTGAAAGCAGTGTAATTACACAACGATTAGTAAATGTATTGAATTGAATTATTCTCATTAATATTATGTTTCTCGAATTTTTTCTTTTATAACTTAATTTTTGACCTTCTAGCTTTAATAACTCATTAATATTCTCATTTTTTTTCTTTTATTACTTATTTACTCATTTATTTTGAAATAATTTACTGGTCAGATACTATTGATTCTACCACAGCAGCAACAATTAAATTCGAGTTTCAATAGTTGTAATTATTGTCTCGCGAAAAAAAAAAAGACTAATAAAAAGTTAAGTAAAATACTTCAATTCTAATTTCTACTGGACCGAAAGCACGAATACTAGCAATTAAGTAGGAATGCCAAAATATCTTAATGACTAGGAAGAAAAACACAAGATCTTTAGCAATTATTCGCGCACGAATTCAGCTCTATCTTCAATGCATAGAATTTTAGTAGTGTTCAATGTTAAACAATCCAAATAAATAAAGAAAAAGAAAAAGAGGCTAGAGTTTCATTGATTCTGCATAATACAATTGAAATAGAAAAAGATAATTTAACCTAAATACAAAGAGACTATATATGGGCTATACAAATGAAACTGAAAAGACTATTCTTCCCTTAATAAGTAATAAAACAATCTAACTCCTATATTTCTTAACATCTCCCTCCAAACTCACGATGCGGCAGCTACAAGTATTGAGAGTTT
>CAIGRT010151165.1:0-12222 GCA_903798405.1 Fraxinus platypoda | reverse complement strand
TTTTCCTACTTCCCCGAAAAATGTGGCCTATCAAACACGCCATAAATGAAATACAAATTTACTTATAAGCCAGTTTACCAAAATAAGAAAATACGTGAATTTTTAAAAAGAGAATGGATAATTATTAATTAGTACCCCACAACGAGAATCTTTATCAATTTATGTTACCTTTTGTAGAATACTGATTGCAAAATTATTTTATTCAAAAAATATAATTGAAAATGAGTTTGATAATGATATTACAATTCTTTCCTGAAATCTATTCTAAGCTCGACTCTTCATTTTCTTTGTCAATTCGCACTCTCTTCTTTTTCTCTTCGTCCATAATCACGATATTTTTCTATTCATTTTGATCTATTTCATTTTATTATTTATTTTAACTAAAAGTTTTAGATCTTAAACATAATTTTAAGTGGACAAACGGACGAAAGTCAGTCTAAAACATATAAAAGTTGGGTGCTTAAATGTCAAAACAAACTTGAGGACCTTTTCACAAAAATTTAATCGGTCATTGACCTCTAGAACTAATTTCTTTTATAGAAATATATACTGATAATTCTTTCTCCTGCTAGTATGAGGACAATATAATAAGTTAATTTTATCGATACAAGAAATGACAGTATCATAGGTGTTAAATGAGATAAGGTTAATCGCTCGACTCGCCTAACGTCGAGCTCAATCAAAGCATGGTTTAACTCCTCCTTTACGAAAAAGTCGTCGTTCGATTCGTGTCACTTAACACTCTAAGTTCTATCCTCTCACGTCTTGTTATAAAATCATTTAATTGATACTTTTCTATTATTGATTGAATTGATACAAAATTTAAAGAAAAAAACTGGTGCTGTACATCCTTTTTTATTTCTAAAGTGGCAAGAAAAGTTTGTATTCATAAGATATTTTTCGTGAAAAGTGAGCATGTCAAAAAAATATGAACATTTGGCCATGTTTGGTAAAAATTAAAATTTTAGTGCAAATTTAAATCAACAATTAATTTTAATTATTGACTTTCAATCATATATTTTATCAATTTTTATAAAAAAAAAAAATAAATTTAAAAATTGATTTTAATCCTCATCATGCCCCCACCACTGTCTAGGTGGATGAAGACCTTACATCGACAGGGAATTTATGAAAACAGAGATTTTGTTAATTTCATTTTTGTGTCCTGAAAATCAAAAAGCTAAGGCAGAAAAAAAGAGGAAGAAATAGGGTGGTTAGGCTGTTGGTTCTGTACTGTCTTTAACTTGTCCTCTCCACTTGACACAGCTCTCTCTCTCTCTCTCTCTCACTCTCACGCACACATACAGAGTGCGTACAACGGTCTCAAGTCCAAAAGGAAGAATAGCACATTAGCCTCTTTTGCCTTTTGTTTCAGTTTTTTCTATCCTGTTGTCTGTGTCTGCTCAGAACTGCAAAATGGGGAAGAATCATACTTTGAATTTCTTGTTATTATTTGATGCTGTCTGTCTTCTCCTCATGGTTTGAAACGCCACACTTCAAATATGTATTTCCTGTTGATTTTTGTTGAAGCCCTCTATAAATTCTTACAGTTTCTTGAATTATAGAAACCATCTTTATTGATTTCTTGGTCACTATTGGAGTCCTTTTTTCTTTCTTTCAACATACTGAGTTTTTAATGTTTGTTGGTATACAGAAACTCTTCCAAAAACCACTTGATTACTTCCAAAACCAACTTAAATAATTTCTGCCTCTTTCTCTGGGTAGTGGGTTGGCTACTTTTTGTTTCTTGTGGTGGTGTAATGCTATAAAGTTTTAAGAATAAAAAAACAAGCACCACCTCTTGGGGGATTAATGGAAATTGATCTGAACCTTGCAGTGGGTGAGGTGGAGAAAAATGCATGTAACAATGGAGGAGAATGTGACAAACTGGGAGGTAGTAGTTGTGTTTATTGCTCTTTGTCCACTTCTACTTCCTCATGCTCTTCAAATGCTGCATCTGCCTCTTCCTCTCCTTGTTCAGTATCAATCTATATGGAGCTATGGCATGCCTGTGCTGGCCCTCTCACAACCTTGCCCAAGAAAGGGAATTTAGTGGTGTATTTCCCTCAAGGCCATTTGGAACAAGTTGCTTCAAGGGGTATGTCCAATTTCGATCTCCCTCCCCAGATCTTTTGCAGGGTTCTTGATGTACAGCTACTTGTAAGTTACTTGAGATTAAACTCTTGTTTTCATTGTATTCTATATTCCCCCCATAAATATTTTCCTTTATAGTTTTTTTTTTTTTTCGGTTTTTGATATTTCTTCTTGATTATTGTGTATAATTTCTTGAAACAGGCTAATAGGGAAAATGATGATGTCTATGCTCAGCTGACAGTACTCCCCCTAACAGAGGTATGATTTATGATTATGAATTCTTCAGTTGCGTTTTCTTTTTCTTTTTCTGAATTTTCTGTTTGATTTCAGAAAGATATGCATGTTGAAGTGTAAAGTTGCCTTCTTGACTATTATAAAAAATTGGCATCTTGGTGGGCTTCATCTTCTTTTTTCTTGATTTCAAACTGGCGAATTTTGTCTTTGAGCAGTTCTTCTTTAAGTGATTTAGATTTGTTCTCATAAGTGAAGTTTCAATAATTATTATTATGCAGTTAATTGGAGCAAAATTAGATGACAAAGAGATTGAAAGGATAGGGGTCCATGAAGATGGGGATGGAGTTACACCGGCAAAATCGACCTCCCACATGTTTTGCAAGACTCTTACTGCTTCTGACACCAGTACCCACGGGGGATTTTCTGTCCCTCGTAGGGCTGCAGAAGATTGTTTCCCGCCTCTGGTTTGACATTCTTCTTGCCTTTCAGCATCTAATTGCACTTGATAGGTCATATCTAGGGGAAGTTTCTTACAAATTTTGTGCTACATTTTTTCTAATAGGATTATAAAGAGCAAAGGCCCTCCCAGGAGCTTATAGCTAAAGACCTACATGGCGTTGAATGGAAATTCCGTCACATTTATAGAGGTATTAGATTTAATTCTACAATGTATTTGAGTATGGAAATTCTGTCAGTTTGATGCTAAATGTGCAGGCCAGCCAAGGCGGCATTTGCTCACTACTGGATGGAGTATATTCGTTAGCCAAAAAAATCTTGTATCAGGGGATGCAGTTCTCTTTCTGAGGTACACGCTCATATAAACTCCAAG
Organism: Fraxinus platypoda; assembly: GCA_903798405.1. Taxonomy (NCBI): domain Eukaryota; kingdom Viridiplantae; phylum Streptophyta; class Magnoliopsida; order Lamiales; family Oleaceae; genus Fraxinus; species Fraxinus platypoda. Next base: position 9,065 of record CAIGRT010151165.1, on the reverse strand, counting down.
ATTGTAGAGCCATATGCTAAAAGGTTACAGTCGATGAGTTAAGCCTCTATTTTGTCTCTAATGCTGACCTATTGGGGAAAAGTTAGATTCAGGAAGAATGTAATTACATAAGAATGCCAAGAAGTGAGATATTAAATTAACTGAACTAAACTTCAAAAACGATTTCTAGTGAATATGAATGGGAAGAAGGTATGTGGTCTGCGATAACTAGGTGTGTATTTTTTCTTTCGTAATTAAAATGTGTTCTTTGAGAATGATACAAGTTGAACACAGAATAAAACTTGTGTTTCTAAGGGAAAATTCTAGAAGTAAAAGAGAAGTTCTTCTGTTTGTTTCTTTCCTCATTTTTTAGGGGGTGGTGGAGGGAGTAAAATAGCAAATGTATTATATGTTCCTATGAAATTAGATGATAAATCCTTATTAATGTGTAATATGGTTAATGTAGGGGAGAAGGTGGAGAACTAAGGTTGGGAATTAGAAGAGCTGCTCGACCTAGAAATGCACTGCCTGATTCAATTATTAAAAATCAGAATACTTATCCCTGTGTTCTCTCTTCAGTAGCTAATGCTTTGTCAAGCAAGAGCGCATTCCAAGTGTTCTATAGCCCAAGGTAATGCAATCTTGCTCTTAAATTTTTAAAGGATCTAGATTAGTTTATAAAAAAAGAAATCCTTGACATGCACTGTTACAAATTGCAGTCATTTGCCTCATGCTCTTGTTCTCTCAATTCATATGACATAACCTGATGATTCTAGCTCACGGTTAAACTTGTTACAGCCCAACACACTGCACAGCACAACCGTAAGAAAAGCGTCTGTGCCAATAGCGAGGTTATAATGATATTTAAAATGATTAAGCTAATACATCTACAAGATTTCTGAAACTCCACATCTGTCACATTAAGGCATTGCAACAATGCATTATAACTTTCATTCTTGTCAATTCGTGTATGATCAAAAATGATTACAGAAACTGTGATTATTTATTCTTAGTTCCAGACTTCTATAAGTCAATCAATATGTTCTATATATAGTCATTTAGGGTATTGTAATTGTTATTTTAACACCTGATATAGCATGTTTTGAACTATTTACTTGGACTATATGATTCCTTTAAGATCAAGTATTGTTGTAGGCAAAATAGGCCATCCTCAAAAACACAAACGCGAACTACTGGTACATGTGAATCCGTAACTCTTGATATGGTTTGGGTATTATCTCATCAAGTTTTCTGCAATAATAATGTTTCTGGTTAAATCATTTCCTGCCATCTGCATTAATTAAGGCTTCAATGAATGGTAGAAATGAAGCTGCTATCTGTAATTTTGAGTAGTTTTCGAGGACCGCTGGATAGTGTCTAATTGAAAACATGGCCACATACGACTCTTTCCTGTTTAAGTTGCCATAGGAAGGTGGGGAAACTGTTTGCTTGAATGGGGATGATCTTAATAAAACTGAATCTTTGAAGGTCTTGAATCTATTTTGCCAAATTCTTTTACTGGGAATGAATATTTTTTCATCAAGAATTATATTTTGTTATTCATCCTTGTATATATATTTTTCCAGAGGGGATGCTTGGGCCATGCGAACAGTTCACTTTGATTTTCAGCTAACATGCGTAGATTCAGCCTTGTCTGCCTTTCCTCCTTTAAGTATCGGCATTTTTTCCCCTATATATTCTTAGCTGTGACATTGACAATGAGCAAGTTCTCTGTCCTTAGTTCGCACGATATATATTCGTTCAATGATAGTCTCACATAACTAAAGTATTTCAAAATGATGACAATAAGCCCCTGTTTGACAACCATTAAAACAAAACTCTTTTTTCTCAAATCCATTTTCAACCACACATTTTCACAATAAAATATTTTGCACGTAAACCCAACATTGTTTCCTACTTTTAAAACAAAACTCTTTTTTCTCAAACTCATTTTCAACCACACATTTTTACAATAAAATATTTTGCACGTAAACCCAACATTGTTTCCTACTTTTTAACCACACATTATAAAAAAAAAATTAAAAAAATCACTATTCCAAAATTCATTTTCCCCAAAAATTCATTTTAATGGTTGTCAAACAGTGGCTAAGTACATAAACTAACTCATTTATGAATAATTGATTAACGACTAGTTGCCATGGCAGTTTTTATCCTGAATTATGAGGTTTAAGATTTTGCCAAATCATTATTTTTATACATATATATTTTGCAAATATAATTCACTATTCCATGTACTGAAAGGCAGTTATGGCCTCTCAAAAATCGAGTGAGTGATCTAGTTGCTAGTAAAACAGCTTATCCAATTTATTCAGGAATTCTCTGATATTTATAATTTATATACATCACACTTCCATGTAAATCTCCTGAACAATAGATCATAAGATTTGATGTGAAGATACAAATACAATTCATTTGGAAAAGAATTAGCTAAAAAGACTTGAACCTTCATATTGAAATAAGATAAATAAATAAATAAGTTCTCAGATTGAATCTTGTCCTTGCTGGCTTGCTACTTCTAGAGCATATTCATGAAGCTGTTCGTATCCTCACAGGACCCAAATCTTTCTTATCAGCATGAGGTCAGGTTTTTCCTTCATCATTGAGTTTGCTCTCTCATTACAGCTCAAGCAATGAATGTACTCTAGCAGCTTACCTAACAGATAGTCAGAAAGTATAAAATGGCTAAAATCAAGAATAAAATGGACAAGGGCCAAAAAGAGAATTTATTAAGTAGGATAGAATGAAACCAAAAAGGAAGATGGTCATATAACGAAAAGAACTGACAAATTAAAAGTATCAAACTACTATCAGCTAGTCCATCTTTTCTTGCATGCTTTCTTCTTTTGTATGGATGCATTCCATTTTAGACTCCTGAGTTCTAACCCATTTAGTTAATTTACTCTATTTTTTACGGATTACGACTAGTTACCAGTTTGGTTTTGGTGAGTAGTTTCCTCTTTCTAAAACTCGCACCCAACAATAAAAATTGCGCCTTTGCCAGCTCAAGTTGATAGTGCCAAAATGCTTTTGTAGCATAATTTTCAGTGTGCTAAAGCTGTACGCTTTTAGAAACTATGATTTGCTTTGGGCTAATAAAATCCTATGACACTAGATAATTTTCTGAAAACTTGGTCCCCTACTAGTTAAGTATCATCATGTTAAGATATATTTGACCACGGGAACTGAAGTTTTCACATAACTTTATGTTCATTACACTTCAATTTGATTTGAGAATATGAACCTTTTCCTGTTGGTTCTAATTTGTAGTTGCTTCAAACCAAATGGTGGGTGTGGGGCTGTAATTCAGTCTGTTCTAACTTCTAGGTAGTTGATGATGCTTTTCTTCGTGCTTTGCTGTTATGTCAAAAGTTATGTTTCCCGTCTCTGTGGAGTACGTTCTGGGAAATTAATTTTTGGTTTTATACATTTATTTAGGGTCTGTCTAGCAGATAAATGGCTATTATGCTGGCATTTTTTGTGTTCTGTAGTCATAATCATATAAGTGAGTATCATAGAAATCCTTTACTTGGTTATATTTAAATGGTTGAGAATTTTTTCCTGCAGGGCAAGTCATGCTGATTTTATAGTCCCCTACCAAAAGTACTTGAAGAGCACTGCCAATCAGTTACCTGTTGGGACAAGATTCAAAATGAGATTTGATATAGATGATTCTCCCGAAAGAAGGTTTTACGAAATTCAATCGAGCATTTAGTGTGTTTTTCCTCTTTGATGCTTTTCATTTTAATGAAATGTCTTTTGCTTTTTCAGATTCTGTGGAGTGGTGACTGGAGTTGGCGATGTAGATCCCTATAGATGGCCAAACTCAAAATGGAGATGCTTGATGGTACATTCTAAATCTTCTTCTGGAGCTCTTTGTATATAACTGGTTTGATTTGTCAATTGCTGCTACGGGAAAGTCCTCTAGGGTGGGTGGTTTGCACTTGAAGTTCGGTATATATCTTTTCTGTTTTTCCTGATTTCATTTTTATTAGATTTATCTAGTCCGAGTTTTAGGCTAACTATGGGTAGGCTGAAGAACCAAAAACATTTGGCGGGCTCCTATACATAATTCCACGCAGCTAGGGGAATTTGTTGAGCCATTAAAATCAAGCATTTGGAGTCTGTGTCATAATGGTCTCCAGGAATCTCTATCATTTGGTGGTCTCTTATATCAAAGCTTTACTAATATGATTGCCATTACTGCAATTTAATAGGTTCAATGGGACGAAGATATCATGAGTGATCATCAGGATCGAGTTTCTCCATGGGACATTGATTTCTCAGTTCCATTCCCACACCTGAGCATCCATTCATCTCCAAGAATAAAGAAACTGCGATCAAGTCTGCCAGTGACCCCACACGACAGCCAAATCGCAGGTCCATAATTTTTATTTTTTTTCAGTTGATGATAATTATTTTTTGCTCACATTGTTTATTCTCATGGTAGTACTTTTATTATTGATTTTTAATCAGGGAATTCCCTTTTGGACTTTGAGGAGTCTGTTAGATCCTCTAAGGTCTTGCAAGGTCAAGAAAATGTAGGTTTAGTACCACCTCTCTTTAGAGGTGATAGGATAAACCGTCAGCTGGATTTTGAGATTCAACCCGCAGCATGTCAAAATCCTGTATCAAATGTCAAGGAAAAGCTTAATTTTAGTGAGTTTGTGAAGAACCATGCACCTGCCACCTATACGGGCTCTGTGGAAACAAATTGGTTTCCAAAGGTCTTGCAAGGTCAAGAAATTTGCTCATTCAGATCCCTAGCTGGGAAAACTGATTTTAATCTTGGTGCATGGCCAAAACCTGAATTTGGTCGTAATGCTTACGTGTATCAAACGCCCAGACCCAATTTATATCCTCTAGCTTCTGAAGGTGCTAGAAACATATTTTTTCCTTACAATGGAATCTACAGAGCTGACCAAGATCCTCAAATGCTATCCTATGTATCAGACATTCAAAGAGAAAGCCGTGTGTTAAATTCCACTTCCATCGGAAATGTGGCTACAGTTGATATAGGTAAGGTGCCAAGTCTTTCAAACCCGCTGAGGCCACTAGAGAAGTCATCCACATCAACCGCTCCAGAAGAACATTTCCTTAATACAAGTGAGGCCATCTTGAAGGGAAAGGCGCCAACCTTTAAACTATTTGGGTCTTCCTTGACCGAGGATATTTCTACACTTAATTCACCGGGTTCAAGTAAAAGGAGCTGCACAAAAGTAAGCTTCGATATGCATGTGGAGAAGTCATTATGTTTTTTCTCAATTCATTATTGCTGATGTTTGCATAAATGAAGGTTCACAAGCAAGGCAACTTGGTGGGGAGAGCCATTGATCTCTCAAGACTACATGGTTATGATGACCTGCTGACTGAACTGGAGAGGTTATTTAGCATGGAAGGCCTCTTGCAGGATCCTGAAAAAGGATGGCGTATATTGTACACTGACAGTGAGAATGACATGATGGTCGTTGGTGACGATCCATGGCAGTAAGTCCCTCACATGGCAAACCTCTCAAGTTTTTTCTTCCTGTCCATAGTTTAGAAATTGTGAAAGCCGAATTTATTAGTATTCATGATTGATTTTCAACTTCTAAACAACAGAATTTACTCCTTGACACCTTCATATCTCATAATTAATGAATGAATTAACTCTCTCTCTCTCTCTCTNTCTCTCTCGTTGCGTTATGACACTCTGAACATAAGCATCAAGAATTTTGTGGAAGTTTTTATCACTAAAGGCCTCATCACTTGTCTTGATGAAAAAGGACAATTTCTTTGCGATTTTTGACGATATGTGGATTTAACTTGTAGTTTTGTTATCTATTACAACTTGAATCGCAGTGAGTTTGTTGAAGTGGTGTCTAAGATCCATATACACACACAAGAGGAAGTGGAGAAGATGACCATTGGAATGATCAGCGATGACACTCAAAGCTGTTTGGAGGAAGTGCCAACAGGAACAGATGTGTCAAAGTCATTTTCAGTTGGCTAGCCTGATTCTTCATCGACTGTGATCAGGATGTAAATCTCAGGTTGTTTAACTATCATGCTGGCAGTACTGTTGTGTGCTACTTAATAAACTTGTGGTTGTGTTAATTAAGTATTTAGAATTGTAAGCTAAACTATCTTTTGCCTTGTTGGGCATGATACTGTGATGTTGGAAAACAAAATGAATCTTTCTTACATAATAAATGTCCAATGCCTACAGGTGCTAACAAATACCAGGAATACTACTGAGAATTGATAATTATGAGCCCCTGTTTGGCAAGCTTTTTGGGATTATAAGTTGGTGGGTCCTGTGAAATGTGGGGTTAAAAAGTAGATAAAAGTTATGGGTTTGATGAAATATTTGGTTATAAATGAAGATTGATCAACTTATAATCTCAAAAAAAAATTTATTGGTCCGAAAGTATTATTTTATAGAGGTTTTGCTGTATTCTTGTGGTGTATGAATGCGGAGAAAACAATGATTATATTAGAAAAAAAAGATTACCTTTGCGGTCATTAAAGCATTTTCAAGTCATATTTGAATTGATTGACCAATGACAAATAAAAGATATTTTATACATAAAACAAGGGAAGAAACAATTAGATGATGTTTCTTGAAAAAAGTAAAATGAAGAGTCAAATTAAAGAGCATTGTTAGAGTGTATAAAAAGTGTGTCTAAATTTAAAGATGCTATTTGTAATAGGTCTCTTAAACGAGGACATTTAGAATTAAATTATCATCCATAATTAGTACATGCATATACTTGCACTTTGCACTTTAGTGAAAAATAACTCAGCATTTTCTTCACAAGTCCAAAGAAATTATTTGTCTTTCGCTATAATCGTAATTTAAAGTGTTGACATTATAAAAAGTAGTCGTTATATCTTTAAAGAGAGGCTACAACAATTCGTAAGCACCAATGTGGGATAAAATCATATTACAGACTCGTTTGGTACGACTTTTACTTTCTCTAAAAGAGTTTGGAATAAACTATCTTAATTTTTGTTTGAAAACTAATTTTTAAAAGCACTACATATTCTAGAAGTGTTTTTAAAGGAAATCACAATTGACCAGCTTTCTCTAAAAGCTCTTCTAAGTACCGGAAGCACATTCATAAAATTAGCTAAACGGGTCCAAAAGTAACTTTTGGATCTCAAAAGCTCATTTTAACTTTTCAAAAGCCATGGCAAATGGACCCAAAGGATTTGCCTTTTTTTTTTTCTCTATTTTGTCTATCTTTAAAGTAAAAAATCGAAAATTTAATAGTCAACACGATGGACTCTATCTTGGTCTCTAAGAGACTAACACAAAATAGCATCGTCCTGATAATAAATAGTATTACTCTACAAAATTTGGTGTGCTATGGCCAAAGGATTGATGTCCTATAAATTTGAAAGATTGAGAATCTAAAATCAAGAAACAGAAGTTGAGGAGGACAAGTGCCAAAAAAAAAAAAAAAATTGAACTTGAAATTTTTAACAGCTAAACCTCCAAAACCCCCTTCCAAAATTCAAAAAACTCAAATCCTAAAAACCGAAATTGATTGTATCTACATTATAATGAGAGGTATATAATTTTTTTTGAAGAATGTGCAATTAAAAAGAAAGGAAATTTTTTTGAATTTAAATATAATATTATTTTATTGAAGAATATGTGATTGATAATAAGAGCGAAAAATAAATTATAATTTAATGAAAAATAATAGATCCAAACGGGGGCAGCAAAGTTTGAAAGCCTTCGAAGCTCAGTGTATCACAATGCAACCCTCTCAGTTGCCCTAACCTCCAACAGCCTCCGTCCTTCTGCCTACTTTTTTCTTCATTGACTCCCCGTTTTCCGCCTCCGCCATTGCTCTCCTCGCTTCTATCTCTAGGCACATTGCGTTGTTCATGATTATATACGTTTCCTACACAGGAGATATGGATATATGGCGCAGGCAAACTAGCACTACTGTTGCCATAGACGACCAGCGTCGTCTCTCCTGCTGGTAAAACCTTGTCATGTGCTTTTTCTTCTCTTCTTTGTCTTGAAAACTCTAATTTTTCTAGTGTTAGAGAGTGCTGCTATGTGCACACTGCACAATGCCACATGACAAGATTTAGGAATTTAAGAGGACAAAAACAAATTGAATGGACAACTGGTTAAAATTTTCGTGTCAAAATCAATAACCACAAATTTCATCAAATTTTGTTAAAATCAAAATGTACTAAAATTTTGATTTCATCTGCACTAAACACGGGGCTAAATGTTTTCTGCCTTCCACGTTTTGTAATATATTCAAAATTTTTGGAGGATATAATACATTTCTATAAAACAAAAGAGCAAAAGCATAAAGGGTAAAATTTTAAGAAAAGACGGAAAATGGGAAAAAAAACATGCGCCCAGCAGCACCTGTGAGCACAACCCTAAGTTGAAGACGGACTAGAATAAACCGATGTCAATTAAGATTGAACAAAAATATTAACTGTGTGAAGAATAGTAACAAGAAGCTTCAGAATAGATTTATTATAATTGTCGACAAGGACACAAAACTCTTGAGCCGTTAGAATGAACCAGAGCACCTCAAACGGGAAAACTCACAAAGGAATTAAAACTTACTCATGCGCCACCGCCTGTCAAGTACCCAGTTCTGGGAATGGCGACCAAACATACAAGGCAGAGTACCACAATGTACTATGTAAAATAACAGACCAACAAAACCAATAGTATAGAAAATAAAGTTATGCCATAGTTTATAACGATAAAGTTCCCTTGCAATTGAACAAACATTACCATGAACAGTTCACTTGGCACCCTTCTTGGCAGCAGCTTTGGCCACCTTGGCACCGGATGGATCCTTCCTGTCCACATTCTTGATGACTCCAACAACAACAGTCTGACGCATATCCCTAACAGCAACACGACCAAGAGGTGGGTACTCAGAGAAAGTCTCCACTGCCATGGTGTCACGGACCGCAAGGTAGTGACATGAGATGGGGCTTGACACGGGAATGTCATGGCACCGAATGAGAAAATGAAGTAGACCTATGGTTGATTAGGTCTAAGCTTCAAAAGTACACGGCGATGTTGGTGTCACCTT
>CAIGRT010151152.1:0-12426 GCA_903798405.1 Fraxinus platypoda | reverse complement strand
CAGCACGGTTCTTTTTCAAATAGGTACCATTATTTTAGTGTATTTCTGTAAATTGCCCATAATTTTCCGCGTCAAAGATAAGCCTTTCCACTTCCACACTCTCCTTCAGTCATGTCGTTGCTCCTCCGTACGCTCCCCTCCGCCACCGTCCTCCGCCCCAAACTCTCCATTCTCCTCCATCTCCCCCTCCTCCACTTCACTCTCCACCATACCCATTCCAGTCCGATAAAACCCCTCCAAAAACGCGCCTTTTCCTCTATCCACGCTTCTTCCTTATCCCCTCCTGAAGCACTCAATATCCCTACTCCCAAGCAACTCGTAACTGCGTCTATAGATTCCAGTACAAACGCCATCGAATGGAATCGCACTGCTTTCTGCGGGGAATTATCCGAATTGGATGTTGGTAAACGGGTATGGATGTGCGGGTGGGTCGCCCTTCATCGCGTTCACGGCGGACTCACTTTTGTCAATATCCGTGACCATACTGGAATTGTTCAGGTATTTTATAATTGTTCGTATTTATTTATTGTGTAGTAATTGGTTTGCGGTCTGTATTTGAATTTAATTTCGTTTAACTAGATTACAACGCTTCCGGATGAGTTTCCTGAGGCACATTCAGTTGTTAATGACTTGAGGCTTGAGTATGTGATTGCCGTGGAAGGTTCGGTAAGGCAGCGGCCAAGTGAGTCCATCAATAAGAAAATGAAGACGGGCTTGATAGAGGTGAGTTATGCTTAGTTCCAGAGCTTACACGCATGACGCATCACCTGCATTTTTTTTATCAATCAATATTCTTTTTAGAGGTGAGATATACTTAAGTCCAGAGCTTATACGCATCACCTTCATCTTTTATCACTAAAAATTCTTTATTAGATGTATTATTTGCTGCCATGATGTTTATTTCTGACTCGTGTACCTGAGATTTATGCCATGTAAGTAATTGAAAGAGTCATAAAAAATGGTCTTCCGTTCATTGGTATGGGACTATGGGGCATGCACAAAAAAGCATATGGAATAGGATCTATTTTACTTGAGATATGACCAGTTTTTTTGAGCATACAATGTCGTGTAAACAGTGTAAGATGGAATGTGATTGGCCTAGTATTCTTTGTTTTTTTTTTTTAATGGATAGAGAAGTCGGACTTTGCCAGTGGTGCATAGCTGACCGTTGAATAATATTAGCAAATAGCAAATACATGGATTCTAAGTTTAAATCAAAGAATGGCTGATGGTTGTGCGATATTGGGATTCCCTATGTGATCATAGGCAGGAGGACCCTCAGGCAAGCTGACTGATCAAAGGGAGTAAGGGAGGATATCTCTGACTCATGTTAGTTTGTATTGGAAAAGCTAGTCCTTTATAAGTTATAACTCTTCAATTGCCAAATAATTAGTCGCATCATGTTAAATTTGATTGGTTTGCTCTTGTTTGAAAATTTCCTTTTTCAAAATTTCCCATTCTCACTCAATTCGGTGTGTACAGGTTGCTGTTGAGCATGTCCAAGTGTTAAATGCAGTGAGATTAAAGTTACCTTTCTTGGTTACAACTGCAGAGGATGCAAACGATTTTGTTAAAGAGGAAATAAGACTGCGGTAACTGGTTTAAGGCTTTTTAAGACTTCTTAATAATATGTAATTGATGTTTTTCCATCTAGTTATTTTTTTTTTCATGCCACTTTTCGTGTAATGTGTACAACCTTTCAAAAGCAAGCATTTTTGAGCATGTTGATTAATTCTGTGGACAAGTTGTGGTTGTCACCGGGTTATTGTCTAACTATCCATTCAATAACTACAAACTCCAGGAAGTTGAGTTGCTAACTATAATGACAAATTGATGATTATTATTAATCATTATCCTGATTTCCTTATCTTGGTAATAACTAAGTTATTACTAGTGCCTTACTACTTGGCTGCATCCCTTTGGGCGCATCCTTACTCTCATCCTCAGGAGCAAAAACCTAGAATGAATGAATCACTGTATTACATTTAAAATAGAAATATAGAAAGGAGGAACTGTCAGTGTAATGGGTTGGAGTTAAGCTTATTAAAAATTATATTTTTGAACTTTACAGGCTATAACAATAGTGGTGCATCTGATTTTAATTCTCCCCCTCGCTATCCCCAAGACACACGTACACACAAAGTAAATAAATAAAAAAGGAGAGGGCAATAGTTGGTCTTATAATGTTGTAACTTCTAAATCCAGGCGAATGGACTTTTCTTAGAGGAAGTTAGTAATTGCTAGAAAATAATTATCCTACATGACAAATTTGTAACGTTAATTGAAATTGTCGGTCTCTTTTCTTGGTATTGTGCTTTACAGTTGCACTCATGTTTAGAAATCCATAGTGATTGCTGTTTAAAAAATTTACTTTTAATTGAACTCTTACGGCTATGACCATTATTTATTTCATGTAAAGGATTTAGTGCTTTAGTTGCAATTTATGGTTCTTGTTTCCAATGTATTTTTGCTCCACTGCAAGCAATACATACTGAAGTTCTCAGATACACGTTTTCAGATATCGATGTCTCGATTTACGTCGGCCCCAGATGAACTCTAACATAATGTTGAGACATAGAGTGGTGAAACTCCTCCGAAGATATCTAGAGGACGTGCATGATTTTGTGGAGGTACTAACTTAAAATTTCATTACTCTTGAGCTTCTTAAATCATGCTAAATTACTGCTAAAAGCAAAACTCAACTTTCATTATTATGCTAGTTCTTTGTGCTGATCCTGACCTTTTCACGGTTGTAAGGTAGATTGAGACTCCAATTCTTTCTAGGTCGACTCCTGAAGGTGCTCGGGATTATTTAGTTCCTTCACGAATTCAGGTATTTTCGTCTATTTTAGTCGGCTTACAAGCACATTAATGCATGCTTTCAGTCCTTTGTTAGCGGTTACTGCAGCAAATTGCTGCGCTATTTTTAATTAAACCAATGATAATAGGTGCTTTTATGTAATTGTTGTTTTTACATCTTCATGCTCCCTGCTCTCTCTGCTTCTTCTGATTAATAGAAGGAAAGGTTTTAAAATGGAAATTTGTCAACACTCTTGTTCACGTGGAAAATTGATCCTTCTTGTGCTTCTATTGACACACAAAGGCTATTGAAAACTAAGTTTGATTTCTGTTGAATCTAAGTTTGGTCAGTATAGTGGCTAGTGGCTACTACTTAAAGACTTATTTTCACAGCATTATTCAGGTTACAATGACCATTTCTAACCTATCGATAAAAGTTGGCTTCTTCTTCACAAGAAGGTGCAGCCACCTGAGATAATCATGAATGATGGAATGATTAAGTATAAAAATTATATTTGCTATTTTGCGATTTTGATATTCATGGAATGCAGTTCTGATTGATGGGTTCTACTATAAAGCCAGGAACATTTTATGCCTTGCCGCAAAGTCCACAACTCTTCAAGCAAATGCTTATGGTCTCTGGTTTTGATAAATATTATCAAATAGCCAGGTAAATTTCTTGTTGATGGAGGTTTGAGTTTTTATTGTACTAATGTCTTTCTTTCATTTTACGCTGTTCTTCATTCTATTTTTCCCTCTAAATATACAACTTTTGCATCTCGCGCATCTCTTTTCAAAATTTCTTTTTGGTAATTACTGCTTACACGCTTGCATGGGTGATCAGATGTATCGAATGTATTAAAACTGTTGCTCGTGTTTATCTTAGAAAAGGATATTCTCAAAGATGCCGATTTATTTGTTGCATAAATCAGTATCTTTGTCTACACCAGGTATGATACAGATGCATCATTGCATAAACCCACTGTTGTTTTGCAGATGTTTTAGAGATGAAGATCTAAGGGCTGATAGACAACCTGAATTTACGCAACTAGATATGGAAATGGCCTTCACTCCTATGGAGGAGATGCTGAGGCTCAATGAAGATTTAATTAGGAAGGTTAGAGGATACTATAATATTTGACAGGGGTGGATGGGATCCCTGAAAGATTGTATGAAATTCTATTGAAAGATTCATTTTGTTGAATTAAATAAGTAGCATATGACATTTTCACTGACTTTTGATTGATGATTGGAATGACAGTCTCACATATATAGCATGTACAGCATAAGCTTTATTTTTTTATTTTACTGATTTCTTTGATATTCTCTTTTCACTTTTCATTTTCTTGGATGAATCTAATTTGGTTATGTCAAATCTTGTTAAAATTATTGGCATTCCGAAAATATCAACTGTTGGTGGACAATCTGTTGTTGGTTGAGTTTGCTGAGATTAGTTTATGTTGTAGCATCAAACTAGCAAAATGCTTAGCTTGATTATTCATGGTGGTAGATCAGATTTTCAATTATTTTTTATTTTTCTGGCTTAAAATGTTTCATCTTAAACCATATATGATGAACAGTTGTGCAATTTAGTAGAATTTTCGAAGCATGGGTTTTTAGTATAGCTTCATTGATAAATATGTAGTCCCAAAAGTACTGTAAACAGGCAACTAATTTTAGGAAATTTTTGAACTGTCAATGTCTAGTATATCTTCGATAATCAATTATTGCTTCCAGTTTTCTCCGCTCTTGTATTTAATTGAGTGTGGTCAAATACTTTGTTGCAGGTTTTTCTTGAGATCAAAGGAGTTGAGCTACCAAACCCTTTTCCGAGGCTTACATATGCTCAAGCGATGAGTCAATATGGCTCGGACAGACCAGATATTCGTTTTGACCTTCAACTGAAAGATGTAATTGGCTTTTAGAATTTTGCTATTTACTAGTGATTCTGATTTTCATTTTGGCAGTTAAGGAAATCATTTTTATATCTCTACCTAGCTTTGCATTTGATAAATTTCTTATCATTCAGTCTTCATCCATATCTCTCGGCCAGTCCTTTGTTCTCAACTCAACAATCTATGTCCTACTATTAAAGAAGATGAACCTACCTTGTTTCTGCAACAGCAGGCAAATGTGAATTCATTTGTCCATGTTTTGCTGCTTCTGTACTATATTGGCATGCAGTAATTTATAATTTGACTATTAGGTAAATATGAGAGTATTTTAGTTCTATTTCATTTGTTAGTAACTTATATTCTCAATGATCTTCAATATTTATGTATACCTTCTATTTCATTTTACGGAAGTGAAGGTATGCGAGTATCTTTGTCCATCATCTTCTGTATACGTTGTATGGAACATGTGAAATCATTATTCTCATAATGAATAAACTATACTTATTATTATTGCTATTATCTGTCCTATTTGCTATTTGTAAATGGAAATAATCAACATGTTTATTGGTTTTCTCGCAAGTTTTGCCTAGTCAATTCTATAATTGGCACACTTTCATTTCTCTGTTGGTACGGAGATAACGAGTATGACTCCAGTTTGCTTATATTATATGTTACAAGAGGTACGGCATATTTGTAAACATTTAATGCATTTTCTGCATTACCCAATGATTTCGCTATGTTTAGTTTATTTTCTAGTTTTCTTCAAGTGAAAAGTGCCCTGCTATGTATTTACCAAACGGCTAGATTAGGTGAACTTAAATGAGTTTGCATACGTTTCAAGAATATTCTGTCCTATTTTTGTGTGGTTTACAGAGGCAAATGAGGATACTACCGTTTTTGAATTGTATTTATGTTCTACCTGCAGGTATCTGATGTTTTCAAAGGCTCCTCCTTCAAGGTTTTTGCTGATACCGTGGCTAGTGGGGGAATTGTTAAGGCATTATGCGTGCCGTCAGGAGCTAAAAATTATTCAAATTCTGCTCTTAAAAAGGGTGATATATATAACGAAGCTATTAAATCTGGAGCAAGGGGTTTGCCTTACTTAAAGGTCTCGAATAATGGTAACAAACTTCTGCAAATATTGTATGCATAAATATTGGTAAAAGAAGTTCATGTGTCACAATTGGTTGTTCAATATATTATCTTAGGGGCCCTTGAAGGAGTTTCTGCACTTGTATCAAGTTTAGACATGACAAAGCAAGAGCAGTTACTGAGCCAACTATCAGCAAGCTCTGGTGATCTTATCTTATTTGCAGTGGGTAACCATGCATCCGTTAATAAAACCTTAGACCGGCTGAGGATGCATGTAGCCCATGTTATGGGCTTGATCGATCCTGTAAGTTTGCAATGCTCTAAACTTGGACCACATATAATACATTTATCCGAGAAAAGAGCAAATTTGGGAATATGCATCTCTTCCTTTATCTGACCTTGTTTTGTTTATTCATGTGATATTTAGTCAAGGCATTCAATCCTGTGGGTGACCGATTTTCCGATGTTTGAGTGGAATGATTCTGAGCAGAGGCTTGAGGTTTGTATAGTTTCTTTATTGAGCATCAGAATTTCGCAAGTTTTACAATGTTCATTTTAGGGAAAAAAAACTATGTTAGAAACAAAGAAAGAAGAAAAAGGAGAGAGAAAGAACATAATTGGCGGGATTGAAAAGCCTACCTTTTCATCCAACGTCTGCAATTCTCTTGCAGTTCTTATTCACAACTGAATGTCAAGTTTTTATTTTATAAGGAAAAAGCAGACCTGAAGTAAAGGGAACTTATGCTCCGTGGGGTCTCCTCTATTTTCCAAAATATGATAACTAATTACAAGTCAGAGCTTATAAAATGATTTTCGGAGTCCCTAAAAATGTATATCAACATTGAGATTCTAGCAAATGCATTTACTTGATTCTGCTTGTCCCAAAAATTTAAGAAGGAAATTCTGTTGCAATGTTTTATGATAATTACCTTTAGCCCCCGTTTGACACCCATTTTTTTTTCATTCTATTTCTCATTTTTTTCTCTTTCTTCATTTCAACCACACATTCTATCAATAAAATAATATTACACATAAATCCAAAAATTCTCCTTACTTTTTAACCACACAATCTTCCATCAATCTCTATTCCAAAAATGATTTTTCAAACAAAATGGGTGTCAAAGAGGGGCTTATAATCATTTTATCATCATCATTATGGTGAAATCAATTGCTTATAGTTTCTTGTAGTTGCTAGAGAATATTGATTTAATGTATATATTATTTCATTGGGTAATGAACTTTACTTTTTCAGGCCTTGCATCATCCCTTCACTGCCCCCAACCCTGAGGATATGAAGGACCTTTCTTCTGCCCGTGCCTTAGCTTATGACATGGTGTACAATGGAGTTGAGGTATTTGGAATTTAGTTGGATCTAGTAGTATCTTTCGTTGCATAGTAAAATACTTAAAACGTGTATATGCATCCAATGATAGATTGGAGGAGGAAGCTTGAGAATTTACAAGCGTGAAGTTCAAGAAAAGGTTTTGGAAATTGTTGGCATTTCCCCCAAACAAGTAAGCAGATATTTATGATCCTATTTGCTATCGAGGATATGCTTAGATTCCACATAATCACTCGAGTATCTTGTTTTCTCTTATTATTGATCGTGTAAACCATAAATTTGACCCTCAGTGTTGATAGTTACAAAACATGTTCCAGTTATGCCCCATAAACGAGCATCAATGTTGAGAGAAAGGATTTACTGTTTTGTTACATTGCAGTTTCGTATATAGTCTGTTTTTAATTATTTCTTTCAATGAACGATATAGAGGAAGAACAGAGGAAAATATTTTTTAGCATGTAATTGAGAAGTATATCATGAACTAGTTTCTATCACTATCTGTAGTTGTCACTTGGATGCTGTTCTTTTGGGTGCAGGCCGAAGCAAAATTTGGGTATCTTTTGGAAGCTCTGGACATGGGTGCTCCTCCACACGGTAATGAAGAATGCCTTTTCTTGTTTGAAACTGTAATGTGGTCTGTTTTTTATCACGTGGTTTTTCTATAAATATCAGTTTATAATTGGAAATAAAAACGTGACAGCCATAAGGAATAAGGTAAGAGTAAAACTGCTGCCTTTGTGCTATAAGCATTTTGTGCAATGTTTCTCTATTTTTACCTGAATGATAAGCACTTTTTATTGCCATTGATGAACCTCTATAACCCATAGGATTTCTCTATCTACATCAAAATTGTTTATGCCCACCCACTAATCTGGTACTCGGGATTGCTGAAAAGATATACTTCTCAGCATGTAGCTTATTATGGTGCTTATTAGCACTTCTTTTAAAAATAAGCAACTTAAGTTTTCGACAATACAAGTACTGGTTGTGTGGCAATTCAAGTGCTTGAAATCACTTAATGCTATGAAAATGACCAAAATGGATGCTAGATCATATCTTAGGAAAAAAAAGGTTTTTTATTATTAACGTTTTGCACATTTTGATGTCACCACCTTACTAAGTATCACAAATTACCAAAATAACGTAGAATCACCAATATATTTCATGAATCACCTGCATTTATGGGTTTTTACTCAAGAAGGAAGCTTTTTGAATATGTGCAGGGGGAATTGCCTATGGGTTAGATAGGCTGGTAATGCTGTTGGCAGGTGCTCATTCCATTAGGGATGTTATAGCTTTCCCAAAGACTACTACTGCCCAATGTGCTCTTACTCGTACACCTTCGGAGGTCGATCCTCAGCAGCTAACAGATCTCTCATATAAGTCAACATAGTTTCTTGAAAAATCACGATTTTCACGTCGAGTTTTGTGGATTTGATTGCTGTATCATTATTTTGACTGAAGAAAATAAGTATTTGAATACAGAAATATGACATATTTGGTATGATAGATTGAAGTTACTGAGCTTATCGGACTGGAAAGGATTTATAGAATAAGCATAAATTAAATTTTATCAGCTGCTCTGCTCAATGCAATTTAGAATTGTGTACCAAACATGTACTAGATGGAATTATTTTTGGCTTCAATGGCTTCCATTTATGAATTGTATATAGGAAATACTTCCATCTGTCAACAAGAACTTTATTTTCCTACTCTTACTAGGGAGGTTCATTTTTCTAACCCTTTTTATGATAAAACAAATTAGGGATCATCTACATGTGACGTGGCAGGCGATCATCCCAATTTGTACACGTATCGTTATTCTTAATATTTTTTTATTCTTTAATCCTTTTTTTTTCCTCATCTTGTTTCTAAAAATTCGTTTATTTCGTGACTTTAAATGTCGAAATTAAACTAAGATTTCTAAATTCTAATAGTAAAACATATGTTACAACATGAAGGTTTAAAGAGTAATCAAGACACGAATCACTCTAAATCTGAAGAATTACATGTCAATGGTGCATATATTCAAAGTTACTGATATAAAACCACATGTTAATTGATTCTAATTAATTTTACGTTACATTGACAAAATTAATAATATTTTTTTTTTTTTTGTTTTTTTGAATTAACAAGTTTCTTAATTTTGGAATGGATGTTTTGCAAAAGGAATAAATTTGGCGTGAGATAGTCGAGTTCATGCCAAATATGATACTCTTTTGAGAAAATTTAATACTATATTTAATATTTGTCCTAGTAATGTCAGAAAAATGAACATGTTACCTATGAAAGAAGCTACCATTTTTTATTTTTATTTTTTGCCACGAAAATATTATGCATTTTTCTTGATTGCAAGAGTGCCTACAGTAAGTCTCAATCTTGAACTTGCCCCAATGGAAGAATTTCCCTCTCCAAGCATACATTTTAGTTTTTAAGGAAAAAATGGTGCAAGTGAAAATATGGGCATCTTTTTATCCCATACGTCTGCCAATTTCCTTCATTTTTTTGTCAATTCATTCTCAAATATCCAAGCTGTTTCTGTAAATTCATTTAATTCTAGACTGAGAATCACAATTACTATATATTACTAATTAAAACATATGTTAAGTACATGGATTACTCTAAATCTAAAGATTTGTCTGTTACTTGTTTCCCTATGTTAAAAAATTTAATATTTGTATCAAAATTTGAGAATCATAACGAATTTTTTGGCATGCAATAGTCAACTAGTTTCAATCGTGACAACTATCCATATGCATTAAGTAAAGAAGATATCATAACTCCCAAATCAGATGAAAAATGCAATAGAGGAGTTTCACACAAAAAAAAACCTTCAAATAAATTAAATCAATGATCATAGCCAGCTTTAAGAAATAACTATCAAGTGCCTATAAAATGCCCATTTTTCTTCCCAAAACATATTCTCAACTGAATCCTTGAAATCAACCTGTTTTCTATATATTCTTTTGAAGAAAACACAGCTTACCATGGCAAAGAAACCTAGCATGGGTCGCCAAAAGATCAAAATAGCAAAAATAGAGATTAAGAATCACCTACAAGTTACGTTCTCGAAACGTCGAACCGGGCTTTTCAAGAAGGCTAGTGAACTTTGTACCCTTTGTGGGGTTGAGATTGCCATTATAGTTTTCTCTCCTGCAGGAAAAGTATTTTCTTTTGGAAACCCTAATGTTGAATCCATACTGGATAGGTTTTTCGACCGAAATCTGTCGCTAAATCCCAGTACTCCATTCCATCTTCTTGATGCTCATAGGAATTCTTCTGTCCATGAACTAAACTTGCAACTCAGCCAACTTCTTAATGAAATCGAAGTTGAAAGAAAAAGGGGAGAGTCGTTAGAAAATATGAGTAAAACTAGTCAAATCCAGCACTGGTGGGAAGCCCCTGTAAATGAAATAGGGTTTCATGAGCTAGAACAATTAAGGGATGCCATGGAAGAATTAATGAAGAATGTCCTTAATCAAGCTAATAAACTGATGTCTGATGTGACGAATTCGACAGCGTTTTTCCACACAGATAACGTTGGAGTTTTTGATCAATATGAATATGAGACAAAACCTACAAAGGCAGTTGCGAATTCATCTTCTGTTCTTAGCAATAATTTTGGATATTGTCATGGATTTTTCTGATATGTACTTTTTATCTCTTCAATGGCAATTCAAGCTAGTATCTTACTAGCATTTATTCATAATGAGTTTTTTTTTTGTCAGTTATGGTTTACTAATAACGAATATTTTCTTCTTAATTAATGATCTAATCATTGATGATATTTTTCGTTACAAGTATAAAGAATAATGCTTGTATAAATTGTTGAAATTAAGCTGTTTATCCATCTCTCACACATGATTCACTTAATTCTCTCCTATCTTTATATTGAATGTGGAAGTGGCTAGCTTGAGTGGTGTTGGTGGTGGGTGGGTGGGAGGAAGATGGGGGTATAAGGTGGGAGAGAGGGTATTTTTTTTTTTAAATTTTAATTTTTTTTATTATTTATTTTGGACTCATTTGCATTTTTTTTAAAAAAAAATAGGACCATGGTTGCAATTAATCTTTATTTTTTTCTTCTTTTCTTTTTGTTTTATATAAATAGAAAGGTATATTCGTTGTTTCACCAGACTTTATCGAAAAAATAAAATAAAATGTCGTCTTTCGCACTTAAAAGCTCATATAGAGGGTTTGCCACTAATTTGAAATAATATGGGATATTTCGCAACAGGTCCAAAGGATGGGGGGTTTTGCCCCAATAAGCCAAAATATATTATACTATTGTCGATTGTCATTGTATAGACAAGTATATGTTTTATTTTAATAATATTTTTTTTTCATTTCAAAAAGTGTCAAAAGCATATGTCACTTTTTAAATTAAAGCCTTAATTTATATTCACATTTACAATTTACAAATATTTTATATGCATCTTTCTAATTGATCCAAAGTTGAGTTTCATATATACTAAAAAAAATAAAACATTACAAAATTTCAAATCCATAATAAAATTGCAACAAATTTTGCAAAAGTGGATTGTGTTGGTAACCTACCCAGAAAATGGAACTTGTAAAGGTGAGGACAATAAAATTAGAAAAGAGTGATCCCCCGAGTACAGGGAATTACTCACAGGGCCTTTTTTTGGGGCTGCCAATAAATCTCTATGAGTAATTTTCTGTACGCGTAGCATATCTCATTAGAAAAAGAGATACAATTATTACTGGAATCTGGAAATTTATACTTGAAATCTTATAATCTAGTAATAAAAATTATAAAGAAGAATTTTTTTTATTATAATACCTGAAAATAGATATGTAACTTCTGAAATTTGTCAAAATTGAAGAAGAAACTATTTGAATTGAATCACTTTTGGATTTGATGAAGATTTGAAGAAGAATAGGTTTGTTGCGATCTTGTCTGTAACTTTGAAGAAGATGTTTAATTAATGAGTAATGCTATTTAGCCCCACTGGGATTACAACCTCAATTTAGGTGGCGTTAATGTGACATTAAATAATAGATAATCATTTAGAGCCACCTAGATTGGGGTTATAACTAGGGATGGTAACGGGGTGGGTATGAGATGGTTCGGTCATTCCCATCCCATCCCATCGGGTATTTTTGTTACCTTACCCCATCCCCATACCCGTTTAAAGTGGAACGGGCAGGTTCGAGACGAGATAGAGGCAGGGCGGGGCATGTCATTTGCCCCATTTATCGCCCCATTTATTTTTTCTTTTTATTTTTTTTATGTCTTCACTTAATAAATATTTTTATTTTTTTACCAATTTATTAGAA
>CAIGRT010151150.1:0-13630 GCA_903798405.1 Fraxinus platypoda | reverse complement strand
TACGTGCTCGATTTTTAGCAAAAAAAGGAAAGCTACTATTTCGGAGATTTCAAATAAAAAATTGAGATGTACAAAAGTAACTGTTTGTACAGTCTGACTTAGGGATGGTAAAAAAATCCGTTCAACCTGATACTCATGGGTCCCCACTCCGAATGGGACGGGAATTACTCGCCTAACCGGGTAAATGGGACGGAGACGGGACAAAGGTCATTGCCCCGAAGTGGGTACGGGACGGATATGGGAAACATAGTCCCCGCCCTACTACCCGTCCCGTTTAAAGTTAATTTCAAATTTAAATTTTTTATCAAACAAAAATAATAGATTTATCATCATTTTTAAAGGGAACATAAGTTATTTTTAACAAATTGGTAAAAAAGTAATAATATTTACTATCAAACAAAAATAATAGATTTATCATCATTTTTTAAGAGAACATAAGTTGTTTTTAATAAACTGGTAAAAAAGTAATAATATTTACTATCTAAAGACATAAAAAAAATAAAAGCAAAAAATAAAATAAATAAAAAATAAAAAGAAAAAATAAATGGGGGCGATAAATGAGGCAGGGGACTTGCCCCGCCCCACTCCGATCCCACCCCGAACCCGTCCCGTCCCGCTTTAATCGGGTATGAGGGTGGGTAAAGTAACAAAAATACTCGATGGGACGGGGGTGGGAATGGTCGACCCGTCCCATACTCGCCCCGTTGCCATCCCTAGTCTGACTAGAATATCTATATTATTCTTCAAAATATTATATGTACCACTCAAAAACACGGTTAAAGATCGAAATGCCCATCTCATTAAATTCACAAGACCTATAAGCATAATTATATAGATTCTTTTCCACGAATAAAATTCAATCAAGAGGCTGTCTGGTACAGATTTTTCAGCCCAAAATAATTCCTTTTTGTACCGTTAAGTTGAAAAGCAACAGCCCTTTTTGACCACATGTGAGACAGGTGGGACCCAATTTTGAATAGTTAACTGTAGAAAAAAAAACAATTTCTAGTGCTCCCAGACATGTTCCAAGAACAAATTCAATTTTAGAGCAAAAAAATCACCTCGTAAATTTTTATTCTTGGTCGTAATAGTTTGTCACTGATGAGGACATTTTGACATACCTCGAGCACGACGATTCGAGTGGGTCCCATTTCCTCAATTGGGGTCTCATATCCTCGAGCATGTGTGGTCCTCGAGCTAGCTCGAGGACCATCCTTCAACATGGCTCTAAATTCCAGAAAATAGTCCTCGGGATGTGTATTGGTCGGGATATTTACTTGGCTCTTCTCAATATGCTCCGTGATCAGCCGTCACTGGCCCACTTCTAAGAAGGTGTCCTAACTCTACCCAGTTATCGTTTCTCAAGAATTATAGGTCAACAAGGAGTCTACCCTTAATGGAATTACGAGAAGGACAGGATACACCTATTCCACACATATCCCTACAATGACTCCTGAAAATAAGGAGATAAATCCTACTTGAACTACACTACCCACCACTATAAATATATCACCCTCACTCATTATTCAGGTACGTTTTTACANACCCTTAATGGAATTACGAGAAGGACAGGATACACCTATTCCACACATATCCCTACAATGACTCCTGAAAATAAGGAGATAAATCCTACTTGAACTACACTACCCACCACTATAAATATATCACCCTCACTCATTATTCAGGTACGTTTTTACACATATTTTCAGCATATACTCTCTAAAAGCCCTTTTCTGACTTAAGCATCGGAGGGGCGACGAGGACATACCTCGACGCCTTTGTTTCAGGTACCGGAAGAAGATCAAGACTGTGCTCGCTTATAGTCGTCAAGCTCGGAGTATTCCAGGTGCGAATTTTTGGTAGCATCAGTCACAATACGCAGTAAGAATCAAATCGAGTCGACATCAATGTCAAGAGAAAATTGCTTCTGACCACGCATAGACATAATACTTAAAAAAAGAACTTTATAAGATGTTTTGAATCAAAGACCAAACACCCCTTATTCATATTCATTTGTGACAATTTTTATTTATTTTTATTTATATTTTGCAAGTGAAATGGTCCGGTCATAAGTGATACAAGTTTGAAGTCTAAACGTCAAAATTTTAAGCACAAAAAGGCTGACTGATTGAATCAGCCACCCACCTTGTGCATCGTTGTCATCGCCTTCACTTGGATTCGACTCTGCGAATCCTCTGCATCATCAGCCTGGTAAAATCTACTCTCACTCTAATCTATATATTACCCACTCGATTATTTGTGCTTGAAATTGTCTGTATTAAGCAAATTCAGTTTCGTTGATTATCTACCAGATTTTATTGTCATTTATTGTCTAATCGATTTTCAATTGGGACAAAACTTCCAGTTCAGTTGAATTTAGTAATCGATATCAGTTTTTAATCACAGTGGTATCTATTGACATTTAATTTCAGTTCTACTCTGTTGAACTTGAAGGCACTGTTGGATCATCAGATTAAAAATCCTAGATAAATGGCTGTGTAAGTTCATTTTTTTTTTATGTATCTTTTTTTTTTCCTATATCCATTTTTTTTTTTTTTTTAATCTAAGACATTGCCAGACAATGGGAATTCTTGTATTAATTAACTACTTTTAATGGTTGATAGAGTTGCTTCTGCTCCTGGAAAGGTTTTGATGACTGGGGGTTATCTTGTTTTGGAGAGGCCTAATGCTGGAATTGTGCTTAGTACAAATGCTCGCTTTTATGCAATTGTGAAGCCACTTTATGAGGAAGTCAAACCTGAAAGTTGGGCATGGGTGCGTATGACTTAATACACACATATTTATCTTCTTTCTTTTTATAAATGAATTTTGGATTCTTTTAAAATTTCGTTTTTTAATCCATAGATGGTTAGTCAGTTAATATTTTTTGGGAACATTCTCTTTCTGATTAGACATCAAGTGTCAAATCATACAATGGTCCAGCTTTGCACGTAACATAGGACCAGAGTCGGATTCTGGTCATGGTGGACAACAGGAGAATATTTTCCTTGTACATTGCTATACGGGACTGTTCTTAGGCCTCAAATAATCATATTTGTTTTGAGCTGCGTTGGAAGCAACAATGCTGCTCTTTAGCCTTGGCATTGGGTCATTCAAACGATGGTCGTTGAATGCGGTTTAACCTTGCCTCACTGGACACCGATTGGTTTCCTTATGAGATGGTTAAAGCCAATTCTAACAGGCTGAATGAGTTTTGGGATATTGTCATGATTATGGGGTATATAATGTCTGGATTTATTTACAGATGCAGTTTGGTTTACTTTAATTTCTTAAAGAGTTATATGTCCTAATGTTTACTCGTGTATTTGGGTTAGGGAAGTTTCCTTTTTGACCCCCTCCCTCTTGTGTGAACATGAGGTTCTTTTATCTTCTTATTTTAACAGTATATGTCAATTCATTGTGTTCAAACAAATTTTAGTTTTACTAGATACGTTTGAGCTCGTGGCTTCCAGTGGAGTCTGGAAAAATATCGTCAATCTACTAATTTCAGTATATATGCCTGTCTCCATCTTCTTTAGTGTTTTGGGGATCTCATGAACACATCAAAAGCCCTACCATTATACTATTATGGAGTGAGAGAAGTTCAAACACAAGCGGAAGATACTGCAAGGTTTAGTAGGACAAATTATTAGCGTGATCCTTAAATATGTTTCTTATATAAGTTTATGCTCACATGATCAGAGATTACTTTCTGTTGATTTGATTAAACATTCGAGATTCTTTAGTGCTTGATATTCTCTGGATCAATCCCTACGAGATAATTATGTCCTTCTAGTGTATTATGTCACAGATCTCTTCATCACATTTCAGGCTTGGGCAGATGTGAAACTAACTTCTCCTCAAATGGCAAGAGAAACTATGTACAAAATGTCACTTAAGCATTTAACACTTCAGTGTGTTTCTTCATGGTAAGCACAAATTTGTACAAACATTATTTTCCTCGTTCATCTGCTTCACTTCTTTGATCATGCTGGTAATTGGGCATCAAACACACTCTATTTTTGCCAATAGCTTAACATTCTTTTAATCAAATAAATATAAAAAAAAATTGCCCAATTGCTTTTAGATGTGAAGTTCTGATGCTGATATTTGATTTCAGTCCATCGAGGAATCCATTTGTAGAATATGCAGTGCAATACACCGTAGCAGCAGCATATGCTACATTTGACAAAAATAAGCAGGAAACATTGCAAAAACTTCTTCTGCGAGGTTAATGGCTGATATTTGACATGTTCATATTTCTCTCTGCAGATAAAATAATCTCAAAAATTCTAATGTCTCAACTGGATTAGTCGTGCAGGTCTTGACATTACAATATTAGGTTGCAATGAATTTTATTCATATCGGAATCAGGTATTCCACCTGTTCTGATTCTTCTAGAAAATTTAATTTTTATTCTGTAGATGTGCAGTGGAAAATTTTCATCTGCTCTTTCACTTTTGACCGCCTCCACAGTTTATGTTTAGTTACACGTTGCTTCGAATAATGTCACTTCAAATAATGTCATAATATTATTTCAAAAGTTAGGCAAATCTGGATATTATACTGCTACTTGTTCAAAATCTTGTACATTTATAGGACAAGAGCCTATAGTTGGCCAAACTATATTGCAGCACTTTATTATGATAAGATGTGCAAGCATTTGTATGCTTGAATCTTGTTTTCATCTATATGCAAGGGTGTACAAGCAGTCTTCAGTTTCATACAAACATTTGTCACCTTGATTCAGACTTACAATTATCCTATATCTGCTGATGTTTGTTTCGTCTAGCACAAACTTCTTGTAGCATGTGATAATCAGACCTTTCTCTCGTTCCATTAAAAGCTACAGACTATTTTGACTAGATGGGCTACATGATACAGCCTATGAATCTGAGAACTCTTCATTTGTGATACCTTATTGTCACAACCTCAGCCATGCAGCACACCAGAAAGAGGCAAAAAAATTGGACAAATGGTGCAAACAGGAGTATTTAACATTTGGAAAATTGAATATAAAGATGAAATTTCTCTCTTTCTTCTTTTTCCATTGTAGAAAGTTTAAACAAAAAATTTCTTTGTTTAACTTTTAAAGAAATGAGGCAAATGAATTTATGGATGTATTTCCAAAATATTCAGTTATGTTGATTTCATATGTATTACCTATGTGTATGCCATATATGGCAGCAACTTATCACACCTGACAATATTGATGCTGGAGTTATTGTCCAGAACTTTACTCTTTTGCAAAACAACACGTTTTAGCTCTTCCTTATTTCGCACACTGATTTGTCACCTTGCAGTACCAAATTCAGCATTGTATCGGATATGCCACCTTTAAGTTATCATTTTCTTTTTCCTTCATTCTGGGTGTTGGAGGGTTGATTTATTGTGTTCCTATCTACTTGTTTTTATGTGGACGTGTAATTGTAGGGGGGGGGGACTATAAATTTTTATATTTTATTTACCATACAGAGGTTTATTTTTAACGACTCAAGAATGTTATTTTTTAAGATTGTGATACATACTGGGTAACTTCCAAAAAGCAAAATTGACTTTTTAAGTGTTGCAATTATTCTGTTACTTAGGACAGCATAGCATTTGTTATAATGAAGTATTCTAGTCTTGGGAAAATTGCACAATAAAGAAAAATGAAATGGCGGCAGAAGTTTCATATTATTCAAGTTGCTTGTCATAAGAGAAGAACAAGATACTTTGTCATAATCATATGCTTGTGTGCATGCTAAATAAGATCCATACAAGATATATGTACATATACATGTATTACATTGAGATTTTTAGACATTTGTCTAGTTATACTATTCAATTTTCAATAGTTGTCTCCATGCTAAATAAAATCCATACTTGATGGGTATATACATGTGCATGTGTCACACACAGGTACATACACATCTTGATGTATATGTACTTGTGAAGACTAGCATACAGACACTTGAACCTGTAATTTAGTGGATTCTCATTATTTCTAGATAATTAACTATGAGAATATCACTACTCTGTTTCACAGATTGAAGCACTCGGCCTTCCACTGTCTCCAGAATCACTGGCTTCCCTTCCACCCTTTGCTTCAATTACCTTCAATGCAGAAGAATCAAGTGGACAAAATAGCAAGCCTGAAGTTGCAAAAACTGGCTTGGGATCATCAGCAGCCATGACAACTGCAGTTGTTGCTGCTTTACTTCATTACCTTGGACTTCTCAACCTTTCCTCGACTAAAAGTCAAATTGAAGAAAATAAAAATGCTAGGGAACTGGATATTGTGCACATGATTGCTCAAACTGCTCACTGTATTGCACAAGGTAAAATTGGCAGTGGTTTTGATGTTAGTTCTGCCGTTTATGGCAGTCAACGGTATGTTCGGTTTTCTCCAGAAGTGCTTTCACCCGCTCAGGTATCCTACTATAGCTTCCTGTCTAGCTCATTGAATGTGCATTTATTAGTACATGACAATAAATACATCCTCTATCTTATATTTGGAAGTTTTGGATTTAGACATCGGAATGAAGAAGTAACTCTATTTTCAATTATTTTGAGATGACTTATGCTTTGATGTTAATGAATATGTGTTTCAAAAAGAAAGCTTCTCACTTAATAACTTTTAGAAGTAAGCAAAAGTCAGTCGAATAGATATCTATCATTGCCTGGGAAGGTGGTTTTGCAAAAATTATAAGGTTATATCCGATGAGAGCTTTACAAGTAGTAGGTTTTGATGTGGTTAAGGAAATGAAAAGAGATAACAAATTGAGTCGATGTAATAAGATGGCGAAACCTGTAGGAAGAAATACAAATATCTTCAAAGGATAGGTTTCCTGTATATCTTGCAGTCTGCTGAAAATTTATCACCCAATTGGCAACTGGACCATCATGCCAATATAATAAGTTCGGAGTAGATAACTCTCAGTCACGTGGAAAGACTAAGAGTTGACATGTTTTGTTCGTAATTTGGTGGTTGGTTCCACTGAAGAAGATTTCAACATTTTGTGCAACTGTAATAAGTGCTTTGTTTCTTTATCTATGCTGTTCTAGTTTGGTAATGCTGACATGCTGAATACTGAGCAACTAAAAAGAAGTGTAGAGTGAGAACCAACAGACCATTCAGTTGAATAGCACATCACAAATTTCTGGGGTGTGATGGATTATAGTTAACCAGTATGATGGGTAAAAAAATCTTTGAATTGACAACAGCAATTGAAAAAAAAAAAAAAAAGGGAATATAGAAAGCAGAAGGGAAAGGTGTTTAAAGCTCTTTGCTCTTCAAGGGGAGGAATACAAAACTGGGTCGTCCCATGTTGTAATAAGATGCATCATATCGGTGTCCAGATTCATAATGAAGGTTAATGTTGCATGAAATGCCGCATTTAAATAATAATACTAGCAATTGATTAACAGGTTCTTCATCAGTGTCCTGACTCATAAAATAGTTTTTATTTATTTTTAGATTCTATGCAGCACATGACCAAGAAGATCATGTTCTTAAGTCTTCACAAATGGCACATTGAAAATGCTCTGTTGGATTTCATTTCGCAAACGCATTATGTCCTTCTTTGCTGAGATCAATTCAAACTTATTTCTGAAAAGGTCATTGTCATTTTCTATCCTTCCACCATATAGGGAACAACTAGTGAGGGTAGCATACGTTCAGGGGCGTTAGACAATGTGGTGCATATTTATGTTCAGCTTTCTCTCAGAGATAAACCACGAGTCAATTTACTCATCACATAATAACATACTCTGCTGTAAAGTGAAATTCGAAAAAAATTCATGAACTGTCTTTAGCTCTTGTTTCTATCATATATTTCTTGTTATTTACAGGGAGGGATTATAATAGAAGAGGCCATCAAGAATGTCCTAAAAGCCAACTGGGATCATGAGAGAACTAAATTTTCACTGCCTCCCATGATGACTCTTGTAAGTCCTACATGCATGCCCTGTAATGCTATTTTAATATGTACGAGTTGAGATGTGTACAATTATTTCCATTTAAAAAGTTTCTATTACATTTAGTCTCCTACTATTTCTCTGTCTATCAGTTATTATTATTAGACCTTCAAAATAGAAAACTAAAAATGAATTCAAAACTCAAAATTGAAAACTGAAACGCAAACCAAACGGGACCTAAACTTCCAAATGCTCTTGATCTTGTTCCTCCAATTATCCTGAAGGAAATGAAGTGTCCCCTCCCAATTTTCCACTTGCCTGTCAATTGATATATCACTCTCTCTTGCGGTACATTTTGCATCATATTTTAATAGGTGGACAGCACAAACACTTGCTCGGTGTACAAGGAACTGGAGTGTGCAGTATATAAATATTTGTTCATTCTCTCTTTTGACCTTGAAGTAATCATGGTATACATGCAGTTACTTGGAGAACCGGGAGCTGGAGGATCATCGACGCCGTCAATGGTTGGTGCTGTAAAGAAGTGGCAAAAATCTGATCCTGAAAACTCTCTAGAAACATGGAAGAAGTTGTCAGAAGCAAATTCTGCACTCGAAATGCACCTCAACACCCTAAGCAAATTGGCAGAGAAAAATAGTGATGTTTATACAAGTGTCATCAATAGCTGCAGCAAACTTACTCCTGAGAAGGTATCATAATTTCATTAATTAAAGCTACGAGGCAAAAGATGTTATAGCAATTCCTTCTCTTTAAATATACACTTCTTATCTGTTAGCTATAATGGGAACACTTGCTCCCTTGGTATGAGTATATGTAATGCACATTATCTGGTATGTAAATAGAACCCTCAAGGAACACATGCTATAGAAACTTTTATGATTCATGAAGATAATATAAAACTTTTTTTCTTGATTCTTGCTACATATCAATGTTTTAAAAAGCACGCCTAGACGTCGATTAGGCATCGTCTAGGCGTGAGGCGTTGACAGTAAGCACGAATTATGAAGTCAACTCCTAAAG
Source organism: Fraxinus platypoda (assembly GCA_903798405.1). Taxonomy (NCBI): domain Eukaryota; kingdom Viridiplantae; phylum Streptophyta; class Magnoliopsida; order Lamiales; family Oleaceae; genus Fraxinus; species Fraxinus platypoda. The sequence continues at coordinate 4,690 of CAIGRT010151150.1, read as the reverse complement.
TTAGCAGTTGACTGCTTAATGTGCGCAGTTGACCGCTTAATACGCGCCACGCCTAGGCGCACTTTATTAATTTTTTAATTTTTTTTTGAAACCTTTTATTTGACTTTAGTTTATTAAGTTTTTTATTTTTATTATTTTTTAATTTTTCCCTTTTTTTGAAAGGTTATTTGACTTTAGTTTCAAGTTTTTAAATGACTTTATTTGTACAAAACTCAAAAATACTTTATTCGATAAAGATTTATATAAGATTTAAGCTAGATGCTATATATATTATATGATTATGATTTTGAAATTTATCATATTGTTGGAAAATTCAAAAGTATGTATGAAGTTTTTATAAATCTGTTAAATATGACTTGTCTAGTTGAAAATTGAAACTATAAAAAAATATTTTAGTTTTTGCATTTCGAAAACTTGAAAATTGTATAATTGACTAATTGTAGGAATTATTAAGTAAATATAATATTTTATAATTTTAGATGTTTGTTATGTATTCTTTTAATTATTAAATAATTTTTAGAACAATTAATTATATAAAATAATAATAAAAATAAGTAACGTTTTTTTATAACTAGGCTTTGCCTAAATTCATAAAATTTGAAGTTTGGCCTCTATGTCTAGCTACACTTTACGCTTTTTAGAACACTGCTACTTATACAAATATCTTCCTAACTAAATAGGCATTGCTTGGAATCTGCTAGTAGTATCTGATATGATTCTCAATTGATACAACATACATGCAAGCTCAAATTTTTTTAATTTTTTTTTAATTTATATGAAGGATAATGTTAAAGAATCTATTACCATTTGAGGGATATAGAATGAGTTAGGATTAAGTACATAGAATTTGTGTAACTAGAAGATTGCTAGTTACTGGAATTGAACAATGCTTTGAAACAACTAAGGATATCTCCAATAGACCATTTAAACAGAAGATACCCTCTATTTTAAAGAGTCAACCCTTAAAAGTATGCTCCAAGAACCAAACTCACTCCCTATAATTAAATACATTCAAAGTATTTTAATTTTCAATAAAGGAAAATGATATAATAATTTGAAAGAAAGCCGGTCAAAATAAAAGATACGGAAAATTATAAATAGTTTTTGGCAGTGGTAAAATTAAGTGTTAAATATAAATAGTCTATTGGAGTACTTAAAATTTTTTAATTCTCTAAATTTATAAATGCTCTTTAAATTGTGGAATATGCTATTTAAAAATGAATTATGCTACTTGTACATCACCCCTTACACGTGGGGCCTCGGCACCCCTCCAATGAGGATGCGCCACTTGTGCACTATGTCACCCCTTGTGTAAAGGGTGATGTACAAGTAGCATAATTCTTTAATTTTAATGCGTGCCTCTTTCTTCTTTTCAAACACGTATTTTTTAATAAAATAATATTATACGTAAATCCAAAACTTTTTCTTCTTTTTTTAATCACAATCTCTAAAAAATCACTATTCCAAAATATAATTTTTTCCTTAAAAACTAATATTAATAGAGCCCAAACGAAAATAAATTCTAGAAAATGTTATAAAGTTTATCAATATTTTTATTCAATTTAGCGCATCAACCCTATCGAAAGAAAACGCTAGTGTTTATATTTTCCCTTTCAATTTACTGAACTATGAATTGTCCAAAGAGGTTACAAAATAAAATTACTGAATGGTTCCAATTTTTGTTTATGTGAAAATATTATTATCACTACATTTTTTCAATACTTTTGAATTCTAAATATTTTAGGTTTAACAGAACAAAGACAAAGTGAATGGAATGTCCTTTGGAACGGATGTCTTATGAATAGGGAGTCATTAGAAAGAAAAAAAAAAAAAAAAGACCCCAAAATCATATTCAGCCCCATTATAGAGCTGTGTGTAAATTCCCCAGCAATCATGCCAACTGACGAGGAAGGGTGCTTTCTTCACATAATAGCACGTTTGATTCAGCTAAAAAAAATTGGATTAAAATATAAGTCAAAGTCAATAATTAATTTTAGCCACAGATTTCATGTGGCGGCCGTGCTCATGTTTTAAAAGTTGGGTGCACATAAACAATCAAGAAACATAAACTCATAATGGACTCAATAGAGATAATTCATAAAAGATTAACTATTGGATCACATAATATACCTAAAATCTTCTGAACTAGTCGTCCACCTCACAAATGTCAACTATTGGTACTTTCAACATGATTACCATCTAAAAGCTCACTCACACAGAACTGATGCAGATGTTCATATGTTGTCTTCCACTGCTGGATCGTTTGCACAGATCTTTGCTGTTCAACTTTTAGCCTCTCAACATCCAGTTCAGCAGCTGCAGAAGAACCTTGTTTCTGTGGAGGGTGAAGCAGAAAAGTAAAGAACTTGAGTGTGAGTTTCACCTCCACAGTTCATTAACAAAACTACACAGCAATATGAATTTTAGAGCAATTTTATCTACACCAGAACAAGATGAAAAATACAAATGTAGGAAAGTAACATTATCTTTGGTAAGGATGAAAAAAATACTAGTTTTTTATAATTCAATGAGCATCAAGGTGATTGCAGATCTTAGAAACAATTGAGTACACATGCAAAGCAAACATAAAATGGAAATTCCAGGAGTAGGACTGTGTCAATAAGATTTATCATGAACAGGAATTAGTTACAAAATCAACAGCAATCTAGTATTTGGAGCATTAACCATTGAAAATAGAGATTTTGTAGTCTATGGAGCTCTTCTAGTGCCCTCCAATTTACATATTGCTTACTAATTATTCTTATCTTAGAATTTCAGATATGGTTTCTCAAGGGCTCTTCACCTTGACACCTCTAGACTGCCAATTACATGCTGGTAAGCACCCAAGAACCCCTAGTGTACAGTAGAAACTTATTAAAACACTCATTTTAGAGCATGTTTGATGTCTCCCATATATCTGACATGCATATCTTCTTCAAGCATCGATTCTTGTCACTATCCACAAAAGACGTGTTATCTTAATCATGGGGAAACCACTTTCAAAATTAAAATACTTCCCTACTATGATGCCAAGTCCAATAAACATCCTTGAAGAAGATTGAGATAGACTCTTGAACAGTTATCAGGAAAAGGAAATCAGCAGTGAAAAGAAATTTTCAGGGTAATGTATGAGGATAGAAGTGTGTTCTCTCTCGCTTTAAGGAAATTAAATAAAAGTTATCTCGCCAAACTCATTGTTTCATCTTCACCTGTTGCAAGTCAAATGAATATAAAGGATACAAAATTGTGTTTAATATAATTAAAATATTTGAGATTGCAGGCACTTAAAGAACCCGTGTGGCTATCTGCTCGTATACTTTCAATCATTTTCAATTGTGGCCCTGTCTGATCTCATGGTTGAACATCATAGGCATAGGCGTCATCTAGTTGATAATATTCTCTAGTATGTTATATGACAACTAAAACCTGTATTGGCTTGCTAACCTACAGTATATTGATAGTATACTAGAAAAATCCTTTGTTTTTAATCTATTCAGTCACTTTCTGCCTACTTACATGGATTAAGTTAACCGAACTCTAGGATTATCATTTAGAAATAGATTGAGTTATCCCACTACTTAGTTGTGCAAACTTTGCGGAAGGAAAAGAAGACAGGAATAACATCAAAAACAAAAACAATAATAAGAACAGAGTTAACTTGCAAGAGCTGCAACTTTAGTCACTGCATCTTCCAATGAGAGTGCCGGTGTATATCAGAGTTTCATGGGGCATCACCAGCGACGAATTTTATGACAGGCTTTTACCTGTTTCTTTTCACCTCGAGTCATAATGCTATTTCGTAGGGGATGTCCCCAATTTTAATAATGTACAAGAAATTTCAATATGGTGTCATTTGATATCTGTATCAGAAATTTAGTATGAAAACCAGCTTCGGTAAAGCAATTAGCAATGAGGAGCAATGCCATATACCATTGTCGATTTTCTCTTTCAAGCAGGCTTGGATGCAAGTGTTATGAATTAAGCATTACGATTATGAATCAAGCTGTCATAAGTCATAGGATGCAGCTATTGCTTGCTTAGAGAGATATGAACTCAAACATACACACAAGAATACACAATGGGACAAGGATTTCTAAGGACAAATTGATTAGACACTCATCTAGAAAAAAAATATGTACCTGCAGTTCTTTAATTAGCTTCTCCATCGTTTGGACGCTGATGTATGAATCATCTAAGAGTTTGTTTGAAGCAGTCTGAGGACTGATGAATGCTTTAATATAGGCATTCTCATCTACTGAATTGGCATATTTTTGCAGTGGTGGCGGCAATGGCCAACCATATCCCCTTAATGAAGAAGCTTGGGTATTTGTAGATGTTCCAGAATTTAAATGCTGTGGCCGTCTAACAACAAGAACATTGTTGACAGGACCTGCAAAATGTGAACGAATGTATAATTAGTTAAAAAAATTCATTTCTCAATAAATAATGATGCAATAATTAAGATGATCAGATGCACTCACACTGATCAAATATTTTAGTGGAAATCAGCAGCAGATAACCGAAAAAAGTGTGATGTACACAAACTTAGGGGTGGGCGCAGGTCGGTTCGGTTCGGTTTTTTTCGGTTCCAGAAATTTTCGGGTATTTAGTAAATGGAACCGTCGGTTCCAAATATATTTTTGGAACCGTTCGGTTTCGGTTCGGTTCGGTTCCGTTCGGTTCCGTACTA
>CAIGRT010151148.1:0-14989 GCA_903798405.1 Fraxinus platypoda | reverse complement strand
ATAACTACTAGAGCTTCTACAAAAAAAAAAAAATCATTATTAAAATTGGGGGGCACTTGCCCCCCTAGGACTCCCCTAGGTCCGCCCATGTGTACAGGTCCCTGCTACACACAGGTAGGCTCTGCTTTAATTTTTTTTTTTTAAAACATGTGGGGTCCACCTGTTGTGAGTGGCTTGTGAACCATTTTTCTGTAAATATAGATTAATTCTTGTTTTGTGGAATATATTTCAGTCAAATCGGGGACATTTCAACCCCTCCTCCCAAACAGACCCATACATATTTTCCCCAAAATCCTGAAAATTCATTCTCCTCCTCCTGCTACATTTTCGCTGAAGGTAAACCTATTTTCCACGATTTTCTATTTTTCTTCATTAGATATTTATAGATATTATTCGCTTCAATGCATGACTATATTGCAATTAATTTATGGTGATTATGTTTTTTAATTTGAGCATCGACCATTATCAGATCTGCTTCTGATCGTCGTTCAATTTTAGTTTTAGGGTTTCTTTTGCTTTAGAAATTGAGCCTCCCTCATTGTTTATTGTGGAAAAATCTGGTTCATTTTCCTCATTCTCACTTGAAAGGCTAAATAGTTTCAAGATTCCCGGATGCTTTATTTCTCAGTCTGCATTTTCGTGCCAAGTTTGCATGTATAGGTTTTGTCTTTGTGAAACACTGGGCGATCATTTGATTCAAGTGTTTTTTCTTTATAGTTGTAGGACTTTGAAGTTGATTGATTTTTAATGGAGGGTGTTGGAGGGGATGGTTCCTCAGCAGCAGCGGCAGCACTGAACCAACGTAGACATGAAGTGTCAAAGCTTTTCCAGTACTATTTAGATAAATCTACCCCACATGCTTTTTATCGGTGGATTGGTACTGCCATTTTAGTATTTGTTTTCGCCATGCGGATCTACTATGCTCAAGGGTTTTACATTATTGTGTATGGATTGGGGATCTATATCCTGAATTTGCTCATTGGCTTTTTGTCCCCTCTTGTTGACCCTGAGCTTGAACCTTCGGATGGACCTATGTTGCCCACTAAGGGTTCAGATGAATTCAAGCCTTTCATTCGCCGCCTCCCAGAGTTTAAATTCTGGTATTATTTATAGCATTTTTTAGATTGCTTTTCTATTATTTAGTCACCATGAGGCTTGACTCTAGTCTGATATTAATGTCCTGCAGTTATTGTGGTATGCTTGTGACTTTTGCTTTACTACTCATCTATAAAATTAAGTTTTTTGAGATGGCAATGGAGTGCAACCACAATAGGGCATTTCCTCGCTCAACTAGAGAAAATCTCAACATCTACTCTTATTTGATTTATTATTGTCCGTGTTGCCTTTGCGTTGTGGTAAATCGTCTCTGTAGTCAATGTCTTATTAGTGGTTGTTTTGTCAATGGTCAAATTATGAACGGAAGCTTTCTGTGTGGTTTTTCTCATTTTTTTAAATGTAATATTTCATTCCTGGGACTTTCTAAAACGCCTCTTGAAAATCTATTGCTGACATCATGAATAATGTTTTCGTTTAAACGTGGCGGACTCTATTTCTATTCTTTTGAAATGGCCTATAGAGCACCTGCTAATGGCATCTTCTACTCTAATCATGTCCAATATCTAGATCTGGATTGAGTTTCTGGGTTCTTTTCTTTATCCAGGCTAGATATCTCCATTTCTCCCATATATTATGTAACAAATTGCTGTTTCACTTTCAAATTCTTTCCTCGAAGTTACATTATTCACTAATTTTTAATACCAAGATTATTAAGTGCTCTAGTTTCCTTTAATAAAATTTAGTTACTAGCTACTGCTGTAAAGCTTTTGGGGTGCTTTCACCACATTGAATCTGTAAACTTGCTGTATTAATAAATTCATGTTAATATCTTATATCCTTGAATACTCATTTGAGGAATCCCACGAGTGATGGTCATAATGTTTCTTATTTTTGTGGTTCAGGTATGCCATCACCAAGGCTTTCTGTGTAGCATTTTTTATGACCTTCTTTTCGGCCTTTGATGTCCCTGTCTTTTGGCCCATATTGGTGTGCTACTGGATTGTTCTTTTTGTACTTACAATGAAGCGCCAAATTATGCATATGATCAAGTACAGATACATCCCATTCAGTATTGGAAAGCAGGTGAGCTCCTTTAAATATCACCAATGCTGTTGCTAGAAATAGGTCCTTTTTATGATTGTTAGTGTAGCTTGTTAGTACTTGAGGCAGCAATGAACCAAACAGAATGGAAAAGGATTTATATAGTTGACCCCATACTTATTTGATATAAAACTTCTTGTAGCCTATTAGTTGTTCAGGCTTACCAGTTAGACTGCTTTAAGAGTTTCTTAAGGTCTCGTTTGGGTCGTGGAGTTGTTGGATATTTGGGTGGACTTGTAATCTAGATTTCATGAAATGCAACCAAACACTGGATACCCTGGACTGGTTATCAATACCAATTAATCCTTCAAACCATGCGCTCCTTTTTAAGTTTAAATGTTTATTTTTTGCTTTGTAACAGAAGTACAGTGGGAAGAAAGCTTCTGCTAGCCCCAGGAGCTCCCGAGCAGACTGAAGTTCTCCTGGTTAAACTAAATTGAATGCGGAGAAATTTAGTTGATGGGAGTAATAGGAGGGGACCGTATGAGAAACCAGCACTGGCTTTGCAGATTTTAGTTAATGATATTTGTATTTATAGAAGTTTAGAATGGACCTGAATATGGAGTTAGAAGAATTATAGTTCAATTGTGCGCCGTTATTTGATTATTGTTGCCAAATTGTACGCTGGAGAAAAGTGCAGAAAACATTTTTTGACACTGGAAGATTCTTTTGTGATTGCCAATCTGTTTCGTGCTTGCATAAGATTGAATCTTGTACTTAATTAGGACCTGATGGAGATCACTGCCATCCCTGGCCCTACTTTGCTTTGCATAAAAAAAATTTGACTTTTCCCATCTGGAGACGGAGTACAGTGTTGACCTTGATGTTTGTTACTGGAAGATTCTGATAATGAACATAAATGGGCGTGATTGGTATATCAAACTCGATAACAATAGATACATGATAAACGAAATGATGTGAGATGTTTGTTCATTGTGTAGTAATGTCTATACCAATATGCGAAATCATTCTTTTGTGGGTTTGATGTAGTCACCGATCAAATTTTCAGTCGATTTTAATAAAAGTAATAAAAATTTGATAAAAGTTGGCGATGTTATGAAGTGTTGATAGAATTAATCGTTGACTTTATTTGAATATTAATCAACTATTTAAGTTACACCAAATATGGACGAATGAATTGTTGTCGGGACAATCAGTCATGGTCAAGAGACGGTCCAAGAAGGTGAGGATCACAAAGAGAGAAATAATTATAGAAGGTAAATACACAAGTAAAGAATGTCTAATCAATTATTTCAATTTTTCCAAAATAAAGATTCAAATCTCTCAATTTAGTTTCTTAAGAATGGTTGAGCCCCTTTTAAACCGAGTTGGTGCAGGTCTTAGCCAACCACTCCCTCCAATCATGTTCTTGTTCAGGAATAGAGAAGCCTCCTCATTTGATAAATTATGTGACCAATTTACCCTTTTTGTTCTATTAGCCCCCGGACCGTAACACTTGTATTCACCATAATATACTGAACTGTCGTATAATACCAGAGTGGAGAAGTAAGTTTCATTCGTAATAAATAAAAAAAAGTAAAATATAAAAATAGATCGCGATATGTACCTTTGCTTGTTTTGGTCTCCCCAATCATTCCATCCTTCCGACTGTACAACACTAGACATGTATGACAGGGCAAACACGACCCTCGAATAGGAACCCCATGGTCTTCCGAGTAGAGCGCTTCCATTTCCATTTCCAGTTATTTTACAACCTAAGAACACAAAGCCAGTATTCTCAGTTGGAAACTCTCTCTTTTGTGCAGTGATGGCTCCATTTCCGCCCGAAATTGAATGAAGACGGCACCTCTGTCAGTACACGAAAAAATAATAATCAAATATCACCTTAACATACATTTGGTACATTAGATTGAACATGATTAAGGGTTCGTTTGGTTGAGCTTTTGTTTCATCTACGAAGAGTTTTCCGATGAAGTTACCTTCCGTCACCTTGCTCTAAAAGATTTTCTAGAAAGATAAAGTACTTTCAGAAAATTATCCAGACATGTGCACAAAGTAACTTATTAGTCTTAGAAGCAAGAAACAACTTTTGATTTTCAAAAGTCATGCCAAACGGACTCTAAGTTTATTTGATAACTCACTTCGAAAAGAGAGGCTGCATTTCCAAATATGAAATCAGTAGCTCCTTCGATGTAACAATTTTTGTAGTAGTGTCGACCTGCATCATCTAGTAGAGTATCTTGATAGGAGAGGATTCTGCAACCATAGAATGCAACTCTATCTCCAGTAACACTCAATGCAACACCTTTGCCTTTTTCTCCATATGTGTTCTGTAAATAATCCATCATCGATTGGATCACGAAATTATTTGGCAATCACCAATAGAATTTTTGATAGTTTTAAATTTTTAGAGTACCTGAAATGTTAAATATCGTCCAACAAAATCGGAAGCTGATACTTTGACTGTTGGTGAGTCAGAAAGTACATCTCCACCGTCATTCCATGTTATAACAGTGGTCGAGGCATAAGTTCCACTCAGTGTAATGAAGGGCTTATCACCAGACACAACAATCTTTTCTCTGCTCGAGTATAACAATTATTGTCAAATAAAAATGAAAAAAACGAGTTAATGACATGTTTGATACGAAAGATTGGATTGTCCTGGATGGAGAGGAAACTACATCTCCACTGGAGACCCTATTCCACTTGAAATCAAAACATGGGCGGTCCTTAGAGGACCAAATTAACCTGATAATATCGTTTAAGTTTGGCTGATCGTTTCATCAAGAAAAGAAAAAAAGAAAAATGGGTTGTTCATGCACCATTACTATGAGTATCGAATATAGGATATAAATCTCTTCAATATAAGGAATATAGAACAAACCTATATGTTCCAGGCTTGACCCAGATAAAAACTAACTCCGAATTGTTCGATGGAACGGAGTCAATAGCATCCTGTATTTTTGTAAAGTCTCCTTTGCCAGACTGATCAACCCTAATAAGAATGGCAGTGGACATGTCTCGATGACCAGTGGTGCTTGAGTTTGCCATGATCAAACAGCAAAAAATCTTCGCCATTAGCATAGCACAACCATAAATTTTCAATGATTTAGGCCCCATGCGCATTTTTTTGCAAGGGTGATTCTTTCTGATGATTAGAAAAATGAGTTTCTGAACTTACGAAGAAAGGGTGTGACAGGTAATTGGATTATTTGAGTTTCTTAAGGTTGTGGGCTTACTATATATACAAGGGGATCCTGGGATATCGTCAACGAAATTGGTGGCCGATTACTTGTCCTTTAATCTAAGTTGGTGAACTTCACGTAGGAATGTATCAGCACTTGCCGGCGGTGGTGCCGCCACAACACAAGTAAATAAATGATTGTTTTGAAAATGCACAATGCTCAGACATGCTTTAAACTTTCGTCTCTTATTTGAAAACGATTCGATTGGCATGGCTTCAAAAATCAAAAGCTCTTCCTTGTCTAAGAAGTTGCTTTTAAATATGTTTGAATGAATGATTTTCTGAATATTTTGTCTGACTAGAAGATGAATATTTAAGATAACTTCCTTAAGAAACTCTTTTATGAGTAGAAACAGAAGTCTTGTCAAAGAGACCCTAAGCCTTCTAAAACGAGCTAACGAGTCGAGTTTAATATTTATGAATGCATTTTCGCAGTTGGTGGAATGCAAAGAGTGAAAATTACTCGAGTTGATGACTTTTCATTCCTAGCCGCCTATCGTAACTGATATTCAAGAAGTTGCTTAACCATTATCCTGCAGAAGCGGATGTCGTTTATATTATATTTGTGTTTAATTAATAACTAATTAATGGTCAAAAATTACTGTTTATTAAATATATATACTGATCGAATGGATGTAAAGGAGGAAGATGAACCAAGTCATTAGCTTGCAAATGACACAATTAAAGCTTAAGTTTATTATCTTCTTGCCGTGAAACGGAAGTAATACTATTAACTTTCTTGTTCAAATTAATGTCGTTTCTTTCACATTAAATATTTTATCCACTGTTATAATCTTGAATTCAGCAATAATAATTACTAATATATACTTTAACCTTTCCGTGAATTTATTTTTTGTAAATGAGTCGAAAAGTATAATAAGCATACCATGTCTCGAGTTANCGAGCGACGAGCCGCTCGACGAGCCGCTCGACGAGCCGCTCGCCGAGCGGCTCGCCTTGGGCGAGCTCGAGCACGAGCCGAGCTCGCCCAAAATCCAACGAGCCGAGCTTAAGCTCGGCTCGTTGGAAACGAGCCGAGCTCGTGTGGGTATGGGCCGAGCCGGCTCGGCTCGGCCCATTGACATCCCTACTTGAATTTGTTACTCCCTCACTTGTATAATACTTTAACCTTTCCGTGAATTTATTTTTTGTAAATGAGTCGAAAAGTATAATAAGCATACCATGTCTCGAGTTAAACCACCCAACCAGCAACTAAAGTTGTATGCATTATAAATGTTATTTTTTAGGCACAAATGTTCAAATTGATGAGATTTTCTTGATTATAAAATGTGTAATAATGTATATATTGGATTTTTTTAGTCAATTATAGATCCAGAGAGAAAATTATGATTGATGAAATAAAATCAGTTTCAATGTTTTGTTTTTTATCCAATTTATGGTGAAAGAAAGGTGGGAGTAACTCAGGTTAAATATACTAACGGCCACTACAGTTATAGACTCGTGTGGCTCGTCGAGCCAAACGGGCCAGCCCGTGTCACGGGTCATTTTCGGCCCGCACAACGGCTACTACTGTTATAGACTCGTGTGGCTCGTCGAGCCAGACGGGCCAGCCCGTGTCACGGGTCATTTTCAACCCGTACGGGTCGTGCCCGTTAATAAAAAAAAAATCGAAACAGTAAAAAAAAAAAAATGTTGTAGCTGCCTGCAAGCGCAGCAGCTATTTTAGCTGCCTACAGCTTTAAAAAAAAAAAAAAAAAGCCCGACCTAGAATTTTTTGGTCGAGCAAAAGTTTGAACCTTTTTGGCTCGAGCCGAGCCCGAGCTTCGAGTTTCGGCTCGTGTTTGGCTCGACTCGACTCGTTGACATGACTGGGGATATATATGAAAAATTCAATGACAAATGATATATTTAACCCGAGTAACTCAATAAAGAAATTGTGGTGTGTCTATGATTTTTTTTATCTGTGAATGTGAAATATATTGATCAAAATCATGTACAAGTATACCGAGCAATCCCGGGCAATCACAAATCAAGTACGCAAAACAAGTACACCGGACATACTCAAGCAATCACAAATGAAGTACGCATACAAGTACACCAGACATTCCCGAGCAATCAAAATAAAAAGATGTACAAATGATAAGATCTAGTGATCTAATGCCATAAACTCATATTGAATCAAAACATTCGGATACAAAGAAAACATAACTTTGTATACGTGTGTTTTGATCCGTCTAACAACGCAATCAACTTGCGGTCTAAGATCTTAAAAAAAAAATTATGTTCCGTGCCGTCCATAAATGGTAAATGGTACTAGCAAGTGCAATCCTCTTCGCCTTGCTATGCCAAGTTGTGCCTCGAGCCTCATTCTTGATCCATTTCAATGCACTTGGTAATGTAGACATAGATCGCCTAATTCTAAGCCAAACTCTAATCTTTTGCCAAATGGAATCACTAAAATGACAAGTGAAGAAAAGATGTTGCACGGTCTCATTACCAATGCCACAAAAACAGCAAGCTTGATCTATCTCCATATGCATAAGCTTGTCCTTGGTAAACAATTTGGACTTAGCTCCAAGCCATAATATGAAAGCATGCTTCGGGGTGATGGAAGCATTCCAAATAGTTGCTGCCCATACTACCTTTGGCCCCTTCAACCTGAAGAAATCATATGCCGCTGCAATATTAAATCTTCCATTGATGACCCAACTGTGTAGTATGCGTTCGGCTGCCTGTGCTTGATCAACTATGTTGGCCGAAAACAAACTGGTTTATGTGTCCCTGTGCCCTTTTGCCGACTGAACCTAAGGCTGTGCAATTTGCCCAGCAACTTCCAACAGCTTTTTAATCAGTGGAGAATCATCTTTCTTTGCCAAATACTCCCAGATTTCAACCCCACGCAGGAAAAACTGGTTTACCCATCTAACCCAAAGAGTATCCTTTTTGCTATGAATGTTCCAAAGGGTTTTAGCAAGTAGTACCATGTTCCAACATTTCATGTCTCTAAACCCAAGTCCACCCTCATGTTTCGGCAAGCAAACATTACTCCAAGCAACAATGGCTTCTTAGATCCCCAAAGGAAATTGTGACAAATAGCAACAATATTAGAAACAACTGTGGCCGGGATAGGTAGTAAGGAAAGCCAAAAACATTCTACTCATTGAAGCACCGCTCTAATCAATTCTACTCTACCCATATATGACAATGAAGAGCATGTCCAAGCACTTATATAAGCTGTAATTTTATTAAAAAAAGGAGCGTAACAACTGACCTTAAGCTTTTCGGAAGCAAGTGGTATGCCCAAATACCGAAAAGGCTACTACCTTTCAGAATGTTGGTAAGTTCTTGGATTTCATCAAGCTCTTGCCCGTGAATTCCATCTGTAAATAAGATGGACTTAAGATTATTTATCCTTAATCTCGATGCATTCCCAAAGTTATTTAAGCAATCCATCAAAATTTTCACCGAAATGACATCTCCCCTTGCAAAGAGCATTAGATCATCCGCAAAAGCTAAGTGTGTAATCTTCAACATGCCACATTTAGGATGATAGTTGAATTCACTCTCATTTGTGGCAGCCTTAAGCATTCTTGAAAGATATTCAATACATAAAACAAACAAGAATGGTGAGAGTAGATTACTCTACCGTAAGCCTTTCCTCCATTTGAAAAAATCGTGTATGCTTCCATTCAATGCCACGGAATAAGTGGGTGTAGTGACACATTCCATAACCCAACCGATGAATTTAGTAGGAAAGCATAAAGCACTTGCTTTAAAAATCCCCAATCAACCGGGTCATACACCTTACGAAGATCAACCTTAAGTAGACATCTTGGAGCAACCTGTTTTCGATTATATTGCCTCATGAGCTCTTGAGTAAGGTAGATGTTTTCCATCATACTCCTTCCTTCAACAAATGCGGATTGGGCTTGGTCGACAATGCTTCCCAAAATAGGCCTCAATCTAGATGCAAGGATCTTCGCAATGACCTTGTAAAAAACGTTGCAACAAGAAATATGCCTATAATCTCCAACAATCATAGTGTGACTAGATTTTGGAACCAAGGCAATGACCGTGTGATTCACTTGTTTGAGGAGAGAATCCGATGCAAAAAATTCTTTGATGGCCTCAACAAAATCAACTCCAACCCCCATGCTTTCTTGAAAAAACATGATGAGTAGCCATCCGGCCAGGGAGACTTATCATCACCAATATCAAAGAGTGCATCCTTAACTTCTTGACTAGAGATATCCCGAACAAGAGAGCCACCTTGCTCCAAAGTCACCAAGGGACCCTTATTTAAAAAAAATCTGCTCAATGTCAAATTTGGATAGCTTGTACCAAGTAAAGAACTATAGAATCGGATAAACTCATGAGCAACTTCATCTTGTGATGTGGTATAACACCCATCCCCCTTAAGAACTTTTGCAATAAAATTCTTTCTCGTGTTACGCTTCACCATAGCATGGAAGAATTTTGTACACTTATCACTATTAATAAGGAATTTGCATTTAGCTTGTTGATAGTAGAAACTCTGTTTCGCTTCACATAATCCAAAAACTTTTTTCCTCAACTCGGCCACGAAAAGTTGATAGTGTTGGTTAGTGGGCTGACCATGGAGCAATTGTTGACCCTCATCCAACTCAATCTTAGCCATGTTGGCCCTAGTAGATATGTGTTCAAAATGTTTAGTATTAAGTGTCTTCAATGTTCCCTTCAGATTTTGCAATCTTTTGCAAAACATATATTGTTTCGTCCCTCTATTAATGAAATTTCAGCCCCTTTGTACAACTTTTGGAAAATCCTCATGGTTTGTCCACATGTTAAAGAATCTAAATGGCCTCATATTGTTCCCATCCTGTTCCAAAAACAAGACAATACACGGAGAATGATCGGAAAAGACAACTCGACAGTAAAAAATCAGCACAAGCATAAGCACCATTTTGCATCCAAACTTCATTCACCATTGCCATATCATGCTTACTCCATATAGAATTGTCGGTTCAAGTGTAAAGACAACCCGTTGACCTTAAATCCGTGAGACCAACTTGAAGGCAACAATTAGCAAAATCCGTCAATTCATATGGTGTCACCTCCGCACCATTACATTTTTCATAAAATTTCAAAACATTATTGAAATCCCCAAGCACCAACCATGGCAACGAGACACTCAAATTCACGATACTACTCCAAAATGGCATCCGGGAAACAATTGTATGGAATGCATAAACAAAACTAATGTGGAAGGTATAAGATGTTACCTTGCAAGTAGGATAACTTGTGGTGTGCTCTCCACCACCTCCAAAGAGACCTTCGTAGGATTCTATAAAATCAAAATTCTCCCGGCTTGGTGTGTGCAAAAATTGTTAACTCGCAACAACCTGTTGAATTTATTCAGCAAAATACGATCCAATTTTGGTTCCCCAAGTTTCGTCTCCAAAACTCCCATGACATCAATATTGTGCTTCTTGATGAATTCATGAACTCCGTTTTGTTTCAGGGGTAGGTTCAAACCCCTAATATTCCAAGAGGCGATCTTCATGAAGAAATAACAAGAGTGTTCTCCCACTTGCCAACCTTCTTGGTCCTTTTCTTACCACGCGCTTCTATTGTTCCTTTCTATTTTTCCTTGCAACTTGAAGCGGAAGAAAGCCGTATACAATCTGTCTCCTCCCCCAGTTGCTGAGCTGTCTGTCCCACACAACCCCCATCACTGACATTCTGTTCAGTCACGTTTAGTTTACTGTCGGAAGTGTCCCCCTCAGGCTGTGAGCTCTTAGGAAGCCCGGTTGTTTCACTCGCTGGCAACATGTCATATGTTCCCGCAACTTGCACGTCGTGTCCACTTGCTGACTGTTTGTTCCGTGTGCCCATAGGCAGTTTGCCGTGTATAACCGTATGTTGTCCAGTCTGTGCAAACGCAACATGCTTAGTCTGTGTGTGCACATGTTGTTGGATCTGTGCACACGGAGGCAGTGTGCACGCAATCTGTTGTGATGCGCACACAGGCTGTTGTCCGTATGCATCAACATTCTGCCCTTTCACCTGATTTCTCGTTTTCCTGTTAGTAACAACTGTAAATTCATATTCATTTTCTAGTTGCTGTCCATTGGTGTCCGCATTAGTTTCATCAGCCTGTTTGTTAGCAATCTATGCATCCATCTTATGATCAGTGGAGGTTTTACTGTCCAACACTTTCCCAGCCTGCTTTCTTTGGTTACAAACATCCGTTGTGTGTCCAAAAACTTTGCAAGAACCACTGAATTTTGGTTCATGCTCAAAAAGGATTTTTTGCTCCCTAATAAGGTTATTTGGAAGCTTAGTCATGACGCTCCTCACGAGCTCAATAGACGCATCGACTTTTACGAGAACTCTTGCATAAGATAGTCTTTCTCTTGTAGATGTGGGCTTATTGGTGGTGATATGTTTGCCCACTTTAGAGACAATTTTACCCAATGCGCTTGCACCCCAAAATTCCAAAGGCAATCCAGGTAGACTAATCCAAACTGGCATAGAAGTAACTCTCTTGTCATCAACTTCAAAATAATGGGGGATCTCTTTAAGCATCAACGGACGGTTAAAAACAAAATAAGGGCCACATAGCAATACACTTATTCTATCCATCTCCGACTCAAATTTGAATATCAACCACTCACTCGTGTGCACATGATATTGGTATTTAACCTTCCAAGATTCACGTAGTTGAAGGAGTGCCGTTTTTCCCGGGAAACGACCCGCAAAATACCCAACAATTCCAAAACCCCACTCATGTTCAATATTTTCAGCATAAAGTTCGCTCAACTCCACCACATCCGAGGGGTTTAGAAACTCCTCCAATTTAATACCTTCATTAAAATTCGTGTTGTCCTAAAAGAGGTTCATACATGGAGCTTTGTCAACTTTATTGCCAACAAGAGCATCTTTATTTTCAGCCTGGGACTTCTCACATGAGCTAGCCGAATCCGTATCCTCGTCACCAAGTGTTACGGATGCACTTGGTGAGTTCACAACCACCACATGAATTTCCTTCCCGCAACCAACCTGATTATATTAAGAATTTGTATCTTCCACACTATTCTTAGAAATAGCAACTGGAGTAATACATTAAATTAGAGGGATCACACTTTTTTGGCCACACTGGTCTTTTTCTTGGCCATTTCAGCAGAATAAAATGAGCCCAAAGATGCCCAACTAGATGAAAAACCCAGAAGAGAGCCACCAATGCCCATTCCACGAGCAGAACATAAAAAGAGCCCAGATGGCCCAGAATCACAAACTGACCGACCAAAGTAGGCCCACAAGCAATTTAAGGAAAGCCGAAAATCACATGAATAGAGAAACTGACCAAAACCACAAATGGACAGCCTACAGCCCCCACTCCACGAGTAGCAACAAAAAACGAGCCCAGCTGGAGAGGCCCAGCAAGGTAGAAAGAGGCCGAGCAAGGCAGAAAGTAAACTGAAAAAAATGCAGCCCAAAATTCCCAGCAGTCAGAAGAAAAAACTGAACAGGCAGCCCCAAATGCCCAAAACCTGTAAATACGGTCTGACCAAATAAAGGAGGCAAGCTGGAAAAACCCATGCAAAAATCAAAGTGACTAGTTCCCACCAATAAGCCCAGAAAAAAGTCACCAGCCCACCAGTGAATGGGCTCACTCCCTGTGCAGAAAACACACCCAGGCCCAAGATTCGAACCAAAAACAGGCTGAAAAATCGTGAACCCAGCTGGATGGTATCACGTACAGACATGCAATGAGACAAAGAATCTAGAAATTGATAATGCAGCCTCCCAAAAGTCAAAAAGAACATTGACCAAGTGTCACAAAATCTGGAAAAGACAAAGATAATGCAGCCTCCAACGGTCAAAACACACTGACCAAAAGCTGAAAACTAGGAACCGGCAAGGAAAATCGTGGATCATCGAAAGCAAACAATTCATGTTCAATCTAAATTAAATTGAAATAGAATCTCCATCAATAGATACACAATACATACAACCATGAAACATGAAGATGAAGCAACCACCTTCAAGTGAACCACCCAGAAAAACTGAACTGCAACCCTACAAAACCAAGGCTGAAGGTAGAAACTGTACACACCAAGAAAACTGAATCTGAAAACACACGGCAGACCACCAAATTCCCCAAGACTGAAATCTGTGGCTAACCCCGTTGGATGACCCGCCGGAAAGAAATTGTACCAGCTACGTGAAACCTTTCAACTTGCAACTTCCAGAATAGTACTACCCAAGGGACTGTCTACTACTAAACTCCACGTCCCTCCACTGACTAGAAAACCAACCTGTCCAAGAAAACAACCCAGGCACCGACTGAAACCAGGTATGGTCCAACAGTACCCAGCCTGAAGCTAGATGTCTACTTGCAAGACCAACTCCCACAACAACTGACCTAAAAAACAAACCTATAGAAACCAGCACCTGAAACCAGCGATGTGCTAGACCAGTACCTGAAACTTCCAAAGCTAGAATAAGCAAACCACAGTCCATGCCATATAGAGTTGAATCAGAAACCGAAACTGGCCAGGAACCCAAGCAACACAAGAACAACCAAAATGCTAAGGAAAATGACCAAACTGAACAAGAAAAAGTAAGCAGGACAGCAGAACTCGATTTCACCTAAATCTTAAGTAAAATCAAGTAGAGAACAATATGCTTAATTTAATTTCCACCTAGAAGAGGTAAAAATCAAATGAAACACAAAAAATCTCAAGAAACCAAGGCACTCAAGTGGGATTTTCTTTCACTAGAGTTGAGAGCATCTCTCTCTAAACCATGGTTGTGTCTATGATTTTTGCAATATGGTAATGTGGTGCTGCACTTTCTTTCTTTTGGATAGATTTAAAAATGAATTTGCACAATTTTAACTGGTCCAAATCATTCTCGATTGTGATTCCATAGAGTCCCAACTCGACTCTGGTTGAACATGAGGTAATATTTGTTGGAAATTGGTTTGAAAGATTGAAATTTGGTTAAGTGATAAAACCAAAACTTGAAAAAGTGACTTTCGTGTCAACTTCGGTCAAATATTCGGACTTGATCCGATGGTCAAATTATAAAAGTAAATAGACCAACTTGTTCTACTCGTCGTGGTATATTTGGAATCTCAAAACCAATTCCGGATGAATGAAAAATTGAGGTTCAAAGTTGGGAAGAAAAATAGAGGAAGCTGTCTGAAAATTTGACTAAGGCTGTTGCTAGCTTATGTCTGGACTGTCGCTCGAATGACACGTCAGCTAGTTCGAGCGATAGGCTAGCGATAAGCTAGGGAAAAATTCTCTGTTTTTATCGCTCGAGCGAGGTGATGGCGAAAGGCTAGCGACAAGTGAATGGTGTGACCTTTGGCAAGAGTTGTTAAGCCTGAGGCGTTACATTTCATTCATAACCCCTCATCCTCTATATATAGGACCCTAAGGACGTCCCAATCTTCATACCAATGATATGCAATCATATAGCATTGATTTTCTCTTCTTTCTCAACCAAAAGTTCTTGCATTCTTGTTGCTTAAATTCTGGTTTCTTCACTTTGCATTCCGGAGTTCGTAAACCAAGTTCTGGTTCGCCGTTTCTTGTGTTTTGTTGCTACTCACACAAGAAGATAGTCGTTGTACCGTGGGAGTTGATTGCCACAAACCGTAGGTATCGTTGCGGG
>CAIGRT010151144.1:0-19439 GCA_903798405.1 Fraxinus platypoda | reverse complement strand
ATTTAAAATTTTGAATGTTTGGTTTATTAGAAAGAAATAAATTTTACAGTTCCGCATTTTAAGTACATGAAAATTATGTTTGGTAACACCTCAAGATGTATGAAATTTTGGGGCGTTACATGAGATATTAGGGAACACAATTTCATTTATCGATCACCTTAATCAAGATTCTTCACTTAAGGCCATGTTCGGTTGAATTCTTCTAACTTATTCAATTTAATTTTCTCGAGTTCAAAGTAATTCTATTTAACTAAATCAGTTCCACATCTTTATTGAATTTGGATACACCTATATTAAACGTTTTAAATCCCTAAGAAATCATGTAACTACCGTACTAGCTAGAAAACATATTTCTACACTTTTATAATATTATCAAATTTTATAACATGGTCTAAATCTATAATTTACTTTTCGATTCAGTATAGATTCACAAGATCATCGAATTATTGGCCAAGTAATTCAAAGCATTCACAACCATAGATAAAATCAACATATATAAAATTTGAGAACTAGAACCTTGAAAATTAAATTAAAGGATCTCAATAAACTACATTATTCATTCTAACGAAAATTTTAGCTATGCATATACTAAATGAAGAAAAAAATAACAATAGTTGAATACACCACGGGGTTTAGAATTAAGATGAAGAGAATTGGATGAATCTTGCACCAAGATCGTCTTCTTTTCAAAATCAAGTTTCAAACCCTCGTTCTTCAATTTCTTGATCTTGATTTTCTTCAATCTACTATTCTCTCTAATTCTCCAAAGTGTGAGGACTCTTTTCTAACTTAGAATAGGTCCTTATACAGTATTACAGTTCAAATAGGAGCTACCATGAAAGAAACTAAAATAAACTTTAAGAAATAAAAATAATCAAATGAATGAATGAATAATACGATTTTTGCACCTAAATGGAGCAGGCCACAGGTTGTCTATTGGTTTGCAAACTAGGAACCACTGCCACAATTTTCAAAATCCAATTCTTCCATTTTGGTCCCCAATCTTTCCATTTCATTCCACTTTTGTCCTTACAATGCAAGGTAGGTCCTTCACTTTGAATTCTATATAATTGGCCCTCATCCTTCCAAATTCATAATGTCTTGATTCGACGCAAATTTCAAAAAATTGTGATTTAGTTCCCAAACTTTCCAATTGTCAACTTTTCTTTTCGAAACTCATGAATCTAATCCAAATGCTCCAACACTTCTTCCAATTGATTGATTTCAATCGAGATGATCTTCAATAGTTTGAATCAATGTCCAATTAAGCTCGACATCACCACTTTTATGCACCAATTGCACTCACGATCGATTTTTGCTACAATTCACATAATTACACTTAATTACGTACAAATCCGCTCAATTTATTAAGATTAAAAGTATGAATAAGCCTGTAAAATACACTCATGAAATACTCCCAAATTTAAACTCTTGTTCGTCCCGGGTAAAATTATCTACTCAACACACACGCAAACAACAATTAATAAGTGAAATAACACGTCATATTTGCATTAGGTTCTGAAACTGCTTAGGTGACCAATACACTTTGTATTTGAATTTCACTAGTAAATGGCACACTTTTTCAAACACTATTCGATATGGAGGGATTCCAATTGGTATCTTAAAAGTGGTACGATATGCCCATAATACATCATCTATTTTTTGGACCAATCCTTGCAAGATGCATTCACAGTGAATTCCAAGATCCTTTTTAACTATCTGCTCGAAGTTTCAACCTGTTTATTGTCTAAGGGCAATATCTTGTGGCTACTGTTGTTGTACCCCATATTTATGAAGCATTGCTTTGAATAACCGATTGCAAAAGTGAGTTTCACCATCATTAATCATAGATCGAGGTGTTCCATATCTATTGCATACGTACTTGTTTATAAATCTCACAACCACCTTTACATTATTGGTTGGAAAGGCTTTTGCTTCCACCCATTTTGATATATAGTCCACCACAACTATAAAATATCAATTGTGTAGGATGGGAAAAAAGGTCTCATGAATTAAATGCCCCAGGCATCATAAATTTCCTTCTATTATAGTTGTAGTGGCATATCATGACAAACTGATATGTTACCGGTTCATTAACACCTATTATATGATTTTTAGAAGCTGTAACAATCCTTAAACAATGTTAGCTTGAAAAAACTGCAATGAAGTATCTTCGTTGCTATTTTTGTAGGGCCAAAGTGTCCTCCATAAGCTGATGCATGAACTCTTGCCAAAATTGGTTCCATCTTATCTTCTGTTATACAGCTTCTGATGATTGTTGACCTATGGTTGATTACAATCTTAGAGTTTTTATTTTAACAAACAAGTTAATCTTGTTTACTAACAAAATGAATTTAAGTCAATATAGTTTTTCAAAGTATACGATGGAAATTGATCGAATGGTCATCAAAAGATCAAAAGCTATCATCATAAATCGGACTCATAAAGGAGGTTAAGATCGAAGTCACATATTCAATAACTTAAGACCCAAATTTCGGAGCAAGATCAAAGACTTGATTTCTTAGATAAATTGTAAAGGTACTTGTTGACTTCAAAAAGTGACCCTGACACGTGGCCAACAAGATATAACTCCACCTAAGCTTCTTCTTGCACGTTGTAACACACCGTTAGTCACAAGTGACCTTTCTCAGTGAGGGTGGAATTGGTCACGAGCACTCTGACGGTCAAGTCAGTGAGATGGTAAACAGTGGTGGTGATCACCAAAATGTGATTATCAATATAAATGTGTGAAGACAAGGATAATGTGCCTCAATTATCTTAGCTAAAGACTCTGCTTTGACCCATTTTGTGAAATAGTCTATTGCAACAATGGCGACGATGGTATTCTCTCTTCCTTTCGACAGTGGGCCTATGAAGTCAACTTCCCACTTAGCAAATGACCACAGACTTAATAGTATTGTGAGTTCTTATGATGGATTTCTTTGCAAATTGGAGAAGCGCTGACACTTGTCATACTTACGTATAAATTGTATCGAGTCCCTTTTTAAGGTGGGCCAATAATATCCCTGCCTAAGCACTTTGTGTGCCAGTGCTGGTCTTCCAGAATGATTGCCACAGACCCCTTCATGAATCTCCCTTAGAATATAGTTCGTCTCTTCTCCTCCTGTGCACCTAAGGAGAGGTGACGAGAAACTTCGTTTCTATAGCACATCGTCTTGCATGACAAAATGAGCAGCCCTTCTCCAAATCCTGTGAGCTTCTACTTTATTGCTTGGTAGGGTCTTTTCTTTGAGAAATACTGATAATAGGTTGTACCCATGCCGAGGTGCCCTTGATCCACATCACTTCTTCTTTCCTCGTGATTGAGGGTTCGGCAAGGTGCTCTAGGAGAACCATCTTGAGGAGTTTGGAACCCTTTCTGCTAGCTAACTTTGACAGAGCATCGGCGTAGATGTTCTTAAGATGAGGGATTTGTATCCATTCGAATCTTTCAAAGTTAGGAAGGAAGTTCATGACCAGTTTAAGGTACGATGCCATGCCTTTGTCTCTAACCATAAAATTGTCCTTGATTTAGCTTACCACCAACTACGAGTCACTGCTGATGAGCAACCTTTTTACTTGTATTTCCTTAGCTAAATGAAGGCCAGCTAGGAGTGCCTCATATTCAACTGCATTGTTTGATGCCTTGAACTCGAACCTTACAATGCAATCAAGCCTATGACCTTCGAGGCTTTCCAAGACCACTCTTGTCCTTGAGCCAGTTTCTCCAGACGACTCATCAACAAAAAGGTTCCAGGTAGGAGGTTCTGATGGTTCCATATTTACTTATATTTTAGGAGCCCTAGCAAATTGAGCCATAAAGTCTTTAAAGGCCAAACCCTTGATCGAAGTCCTAGATTTGTACATTATATCGAACTCATCGAGCTTGACTACCTATTTTAACAACCTTCTTAAGGAGTTTGGCTTCTGAATTACTTGCTTAAGTGGGAAGTTTACCAACACATGAACACTTTAGGCTTGGAAATATGGCCTTAAATTTCGAGATGCAGTGATCAAGGAAAGGAAGCTTCTCCATGTTTGGGTAGCGAGCCTCTACCAGTAGCAAGGCCTTGCTTATGTAGTAGACGGGAAGTTGGTGTGTATTTTCTTCCCTTATAAGAACCAAATTGAGAGCCTCATCAGATACAGCCAAATAGAGCAGCAAAGGCTCACCGATCTTGGGTTTAGATAGGAGGAGGACCTGTCCATGGTGATTTTTTTTCGCCTGGAATGCCTCCTTATACTCCAATATCTATTGAAACCTCTTCCCCTTTGAGAATCTTAATGAAGGGAAGGCACTTGTCTATGGCCTTGGAGATAAAACAATTGAATGCTGCCATCCTACCGTAAGTCTTTGCATCTCCTTAGGCTTCTATGGTGATCTCATTTTGATCAGAGCCTTGATTTTTTTTGGATTTGCCTTAATTCCTCTCTGATACACAATGTACCCAAAGAATTTACCGAAAGCTACACCAAATTCACATTTGAGTGGATTTAGCCTCATCATATATCAGAATTTGGAATGTAGTATCCAAGTGCTTTACATAATCCTTCATTTGGAGGCTTTTTATCAACATGTTGTCTACATAAACTTTCATCGTTCTGCCAATATGGTAGGCGAACATCTTGCTCACTAATCTTTGGTAGGTGGTTCCAGCATCCTTCAGTCTGAAGGGCATTCACCCTATAACAATACAGCCCCTATTTGTGACAAAAGAAGTGTTTCCCTCAACCACCGGGTACATGGAAATTTGATTATAACTTGAATAAGCATCCATGACACTAAGTAGTTCGTATCTTGCAGTCGAATCTACTAGATAGTCTATCCGATAAAGTGGAAACCTATCCTTTGCGTAGGCTTGATTGAGGTTGGAAAAGTTGATCTACATTCCATTTGCCATTGTCTTTCTTTACCAATACCAGATTGGATATCCACTTTGGATAGGTGGCCTCCCTAACGAAACCATCCCTGATTAATTTCTCAACTTTCTCTTTCAAAGCTTTATACGTCTCATCATTGAATGCTCTTCTCTTCTGCCGGCACGGGGTATGCTTTGGATCAATTCTTAAGTGGTGGAAGCTGACCTTTGGGTCTATTCCTATCACATCCTCATGTTTCCATGTGAAGATGTCCGAGTTCTTAAGCAAAAAGTTCTTCAAATTTTCCTTCATTTCATCTTGCAAATCCTTCCCCACTCGTAGATTTTTATTGGAGTCTTGAAGGTCCATATGAAAACTCTCCAGCTTCTCCATTCGGGTGGTTTGTGGCTCTAACTCAACAATTCGAGGGTCCAACTCATCCGAAGTTGTCCCTTTAAGAACACCCCTTCCAAGAGCCTTCGTCATCTCGACATCTTCCCCTTATATAGGGGTTTACCCTTCTTCAAGGACATCGATCATTTCAGTGTCAGAAAACACCACATTAGCTCTACAGGGCTCGTCCTTTCTCAGAGGGTTGAGGTAACATTCCCTTGACCACATCTAATCATCCCGAACAATAGTTATTCCCTGCTCGATAGGGAACTTCATGTACAAGTGATGGATGGATGTCACTACCCATAACATCTTAAAGCCGACCTTCCTAATACCCCATGGTATACAGACCAGTGGTCGACCACCAAGAATTCCACGAAGTGGTGAGCTACTAGAGGTGGCGTCCCCATTTCGACAGCTAAGGTGATCTTTCCTTTTGGAACTATGCTATCTCCAGTGAACCGATATAAGGGAGTAGTCATAGGAATGAGTTCATGATCCACCAGTATCTTATCATAAGTGGAGCCAAACAAAATATTCGTCTAACTACCGTTGTCTACAAGCATGTACTTTAGTCCATTCCGAGCCACCACCTTACCACCAACGCCTCACATTGAAGATAATGTATGCCTATCGCATATTCCTTAATGAATGTAATAGCCTGTCCAAGTCTCGCCCTTTGGCACTGGTTCACTATATAGCTGGCCATGGGTGGATCCTTAGCCTCCCTAGTATAATTCCTTTGTGCATTTCAGGATTTGCCTCCTGCTTTTAGTCCTCCAATGATCGTGTCAATTTCTCGAACATGTTTTTCGTTACGGTAGGAGGATCTCTCTTGGGTCACTGTACATCCTTAGGTCTCTCCCTATCATCATTTCCATCATGTCGAGGTGAATGTCGCCTCGTCTTGTCTCTCCTAGTTGAATTTTACCTTGGAACACCATCCTGAAAGCAACTCTCCCTCCTCGCGTTGTGGGGGTTGCTTCTTTCCACGGATCGAGGAGCTTCTTGGCATTTACTTATGTCATGGCCATAGAAGCCGTGGAACGTATAATAGGGTCGCACTTCCTCAGGGGGCCTATTTCTAGGTCCTCCACCCCCTTTTTCTATCCCTTGGGTTAGAAGGTCTCTTAGATGTTCTAGGTCCAGCATTGCCAATAGGTCCAACATTTTCGTAAGCCAATGTAGTTCAGCATTCAAAGTTGTCGTAGCCAATGCCTACCCCGAAGTAAGAGCTACTAGCCTGGCCTGAGTCCATTACTGGTTTACTAAATGTGATGTAGGTCCTTTCCCCATCTACCTTTGGGCCGATGAACCCTGTACTGCCTATTTCGATGATCAATTATCTCTTCATTCACAATCTCAACTCTCATCATTTCTACTAGTTCATCATAAGTGGTAGGGTTTTTGCTTCGGACGTCTCTCCAAAATAGCGTGTTCATATTTAGGCCTCATTTCAGAGCTGAAAGGGCCTATTTGTCAGTAACTTGCTCGCAATAAGTTATCTTATTAGTGAAATGAGCTAAGTCTTCAACATCTCCCATGTTGCTTACCTCATATCTTGGAGGCACTGGATCGGTGCTTCTCCATCATTCTTAGACATATATTGGTTCAAAAATACCTTCTTGAGGTCAAGCCAGTTCTCGATGCTAGGTGGTGTTAACCAGCCGGTATATACCTTGGCTGCTCTATCTAGTGTTAAGTAAAAGGCCCTGTACTTCAAAGCTGGAGAGGCACCTTTCAGACTCATCTGCATTTTGTATTTACTGAGGTACTTCTTAAGGTCATCTTTCCCTTCTTACTTTAGAATTTTGAAGGATACATAATTAGGAGGCATGGGAAAACTACGAAACTCCTTGGAGAGTGGGAGATTGTCATCATCATCATCTAGCTCCTTGGAGAATCATTCCCGTTTTCAAAGTAACGAGGTGAGGGCTGAGAAGGGAGATAATCTTCCCTCAAGTTCCCCTGTCCACAGACTTCATCTCTCTTGCCTATTCCTATACGGAGGAGCCAAGACTCTTTAGCTTTGTACTTGCTCATGTGGCAGAGTTGTTTGATGGGTGGATTGGTTCCTATTTCTAGGCCTTTGTCTAATTCGACTGAATATACTCACAGACCTTTGAGGTTTCTCTTCATAGTCTGGGGAAAAGTTGTCCCATTCTATCTGAGAGTCATTGGCAGGGTGACTGGAGGTGAGATTAGCGGAAGCATCAACCTCCACTTTCCTTTGAACCGGGGCCTCTCTTCTCTGCCGACTTAAATGGGTCCTCTGGCTTTGCCATGCTTCTTCCTAGTGTTGGTCGTAGGCTAATTGTGGGGTACTCTGAGGCACTTAAAAGCATCTTTGATTTTGGACTTGCATGATGAGTTCGTGCATAATCGCATTTTGGGCTGCAATGCTTCTCATGTTGGTAGCCATATGGGCCACCTCAGCGATTTGTCATGCAGCAGTTCTTTCACCCTTGCAATGATGGTAGTGAGGCCTTTGGTGCATGACATTGGTTTGGAGGATCTCTTCTTTAGAGACCTCTCTTACACTCCTCGAATTTACGTCTTCATTGCTTGAACTTATTGTTTCGGGCTTGGAAACTCTTTTTATCCAAGAGGTAGGGGGTCTTACATGCAAATTTCAAATTCGATATATTCCTTTTTTTAAGGGATATCAACAATCCAAATATCAATGAAACTCCAAATCTCTTCTTTAGGGCTTCCACTTGTTCTTTCCTTAAGAATAAATCCTTTTTAAAGGGGAGGCTAATTGAATATTTCGATAGGATTTTTCCATGGGGATATTCGTGGTTATAGTAATGCTTCCCACAGACAGCGTCAATCTGTTGACCTCAAAAAGTTACCGACATGTGGCCAACCAAATGTAACTCTATGTAAGCTTCTTCCTGTGTGTTGTAACACACTGTTAGGCACTTGTGACCTTTTCTGGTGAGGGTGAAAGCGGCCATAAACACTCCGACGGTCAAGTCAATGAGATGGTAGACCGTAGTTGAGATGTCTAGTGGTGGTGATCACCAAAATGTGATTATCAATATAAATGTGTGGGGATAAGGATAATGTAAAATGTTATATTTTCTAAAGAGGAAAAAAAGGATCCCTTCCAATGGTGCAAGTGTGGATATTTATAGTAAGAGGAGGTGAGAGAGAACCGTTGGATGTGAGGCACATGGCTTCAGATCCTGGATGGGCCGTTCTTTCATAATCGTCAATATGTCAATCAATAAGTGCGTGGATATTTAATGCTTGCTGACATAGTAATTCTTGACTTGACATTTTGGCATCTTCCATACAGGCGTCCCATCAATCACTCTAAGGATTTGATTTTGATATCTTTACATAAAAGATCCCCTAATACATAAGGACGAAGTGGAGTGGTTTGTGGCAAGAATTGTAGTCGTGCTCTGGGCACCTTAGCACCTCGTCGCTTTGGAATTTTGTGATTGATTGTCGATTAGCTCTCTTGGTAAGTCTAATTAGGGTGTAACGAAGCGATGCGAAGTGTAGGCCTTAGCATCTACCACGTGGCAAATGAATTCAGTCCGTCCACTGCGCGGCTGATTAACTGAGGCTTCAGGCCCAATCATCTAGCACGTGGTGGATGATTTGGGGGCTTCTAACAATATTAACACTTTGATATTTGGTAATAAATGCTTAAGCTCAAAATCTTTCTATGCATTAAAAATAATTTTGTGCATTAAAAGTCATTCTAGTGCAATGTTTTGATCAAATATAAAAATAACTTTTAAAATGATATTGGAACTTGAAAATTAGCTTTTATCTTGAAAAGTTATTTAAAAATACATTCCAAAAGTCCATGTCCTTTAAAATCTTTGAATCGGATCAAATGGGGCCAAAATGTAAAAAGATCGAAACTGCTGGGTGGTTGATCGGCCAGAAGAGGCAGTTGATCGGAAGTTTCCAACGGTCCATAATTTGACCGTTCTGACCTCTGAATTTTACTATACAAACAGTTGTAATGGTCATCCGAACAAGAGGTGGTCAACCCAACAAGTCATCCGAACTCACAGACTTTTTGACGTTTTGAGCTCTATAAATACCTCTACTTGCATTCATTATAACATTCTTTAAGAGCATTAAAATAACTTATCTTTTGAGATATTTCTTTAAGCTTATATTTGCATTCATTTTATTTATTTCTTCATATCAAAAACTTTGATTGATTAAAACTCTTTAATCATCATTTTCATCAAAGTTTCTCAACGCTTCTTTTTGTATTTAACTTATTTCTATTATTCATAAAAGAGAGACATATTTTGAAGAAGATCTTTGAACTTGAATTGCATATATTTCTTCTACTTCTTCATATTAAAACTTTGATTGATTGAATCAAACTTGTAAAATCATCATATTCATCAAAGTTTCTCATCTCTTTCTCGGTACTTAATTTATTAAAATCATTCATTAAAAGAGATATATATTTTGAGAAGATTTTTGAACTTACATTACATTTATTTCTTCTTATCTTCTCATTGAAAAACTTTGATTGATTGAATCAAATTTCTAATCATCATATTCATCAAAGTTTCTCATCTCTTTCTTGGTACTTAATTTATTAAAATCATTCATTAAAAGAGATATATATTTTGAGAATATTTTTGAACTTACATTACATTTATTTCTTCTTATCTTCTCATTGAAAAACTTTGATTGATTAAATCAAATTTCTAATTATCACATTCATCAAAATTTTTATCTAACACTTGATCTATCATTTATTGATATTCATTGAAGTGTTAGCCTCTTTTAGTACTTAATTCATTTGTGTCATTTACTATGAGAGAGTTTTCATTGTAAAATCACTTACTCTAAATTTTAATAGGTCGTATTGAGGTCTCGTAAAAGCTCAATAGTATAAGGATCGGTGCTTCTTGTTGTAAGTCACTGTGTGGGTCATATTGAAGTCCCGTAAAGCTCAATAGTGTGGGTCATATTGAGGTCTCATAATGCTCAATATTATATAAGGATCGATGCTCCTTGTTTGTAAGTCACCGAAAGCGTTGTAAAGGGTTGGATTGTACCATAAGTCAATCAATATAGTGAAAAGGCCTTGCTTATGTTGAAGATCTTGGTAATGGAGGACGTAGATCATTGCTTTGGATCGAACCTCCACAATTATATCGTTTACATCATTTCTTCCCTTTTACTTATCGCTTTCATATTGGCGCTTATTATTTGAATTAATCTATTTAGTCTTTACTTGCTTGAATTTAGATTCATTCTTCAAAAAAGTTTTAAAAGCCAATCCACCCCTTCTTGGTTAGTTATTCTTGGTCTATCAATTGCTATCAGAGCTACGTGCTCATTTTGAATTTGAAGATTTAACAATCTTGAGTAATGGTTAATCACAATCTTCAAATTTTGAAGGGCATTCTACAAGTCGTCCTCCCCTCTTTGATGGTGCACATTATGTGGGTGTTTGGTCGGGATTAAAATTAGATTTTTAGTAGATTGTGATGGAAGTTTTTAAAATGTGTGGTTGAAAAATTGTGGGACCCATGAAAGATGTGGTTAATATTGAGTGTTTGACTTTAATTTAGATTAAAATCTAATTTTAATCCGAAACAAATAGGGCCTATAATTATTGGAAAGCTAGGATGATTTACATTCAATCAATAGATTATAATATTTGGGAAGTTATTGAATATGGTCATTGTGTGCCTACAAAGATTATTAAAGTAGATGGCAAACCCAATCAAACCATTCCAAAGCCTAGAGAGGAGTATGACGAAGATGATAAAAGAAAATTATCTTTAAATGCTAGAGCCAAAAATTACTTTATTGTGCTTTAGATAGAAATTAATTTAATCGTATTTGTACATGTGATCCCGCATATGATATTTTGTATGCACTAGAAGTCACTCATGTTGGTACTACCAAAATGAAAGAAACTAAGATAAATCTCTTAGTTAAAGATTTTGAAAATTTCTTCATGAAGCAAAATGAATCGATTGTTGATATGATCACTTGTTTTACCGATATTGTTAATGGTCTTAAAGGATTTGATAGGAAATTTACTAACAGAGAACTTGTAAGCAAAATGATGATGTAATACCCAGACCAGGAAAACTNTGAAAATTTCTTCATGAAGCAAAATGAATCGATTGTTGATATGATCACTTGTTTTACCGATATTGTTAATGGTCTTAAAGGATTTGATAGGAAATTTACTAACAGAGAACTTGTAAGCAAAATGATGATGTAATACCCAGACCAGGAAAGCTTAAAAGATTTGATAGGTACTACTCATACCAACAAGGTGCACCTTCTTTTCCGGAAGTCCATCGTTAGAAACTCTACAGTTAAGCGTGCTTGGCCTGGAGCAATTCTATGATGGGTGACCCCCCTGGGAAGTTTTCTTGGGGAGCGTGCGAGTGAGGACAAAACATGCTGAAAAGACCCATGTTGGTACAGTGGGGACAGTACGTCGTCAATCTAACGGCCGGGACAGCCCGTTAAGTGGGACCCGGGTCGTTACAGATGAGGTCTCTCTCGGAGAATCGGAGCTCGTTGAGAATGTTGATAGAAAACACCAAAGATATCAACACTTATCCATTGAAAGAGCTCTATGGAATATTGATGACATATGAGCTAAATCGCGTCAAGACAAAGGAGAAGACAATGGAAAGCAAAGAAGATAAAAGGAGCCAAATTGCTTTAAAACCCGTAATTGATAAAGGCACTTCAAGCAAAAATTTGAATGATGAAGAACTTGATGATCTAGTTCTTCTTGTTAAGAAATGGAAAGGTTTCCGCAACAATTTTTGATTCCAAAAGGAAGAAGAAAATAATAGATTCATCAAAAAGAAAGCATTCCAAACAACATGGGATGAAAGCGACGATGACGACCATAAAAAGGATGAAAGTCAAAAATAAATTGTCAAAATGTGCTTCATAGCTATTGAAAATGAGGTAAATTCAAAAGAAAATTGTTCATAGGATGAATTATCTACCTCTTATGATGAAATTTTTGAAGAATTTAAAAAACTTGTCTTAAATCATTCGATCTTCAAAAAAAAATTCTTTATTAGAAAATGAGGTATAGAAACATTTGGAAATTCAAAATGATTTTGAAAAAGGACAAATCAATTACGATTCTCTAATTAAAGAGAATTCCTCTTTACAAGAAAATATTTTCAATTTAACTCAAATTGTTCACAAATTTATTCAAGACAAGAAAAAAATTTGATTTAATGCTTGGTAAATAAAAATGTGTTTTTGATAAAGGAGGAATTGGATATAAACCATTTTTGAAACAAAGTCTCTTAAGAATTTTTTTTTCTTAAAGCTTCTACTTCCCCTCTTTCAAATGTCACATGTGACTTTTGTAATAAAAATGGACATTTAGTTTTTTATTGCTCTATCAAAAAGAGATTACATTTTGAAGATAATTACAAGTGCATTCAAAAGTCCACTAACACAAATTACCAAGGACCCAAGGTTGTATGGGTACCAAGACCAAAAATTGAATTATTTGTGTAGGTATCAAAGAAAATAAAGAGCAAATAAACCTTGGATAGTGGATGCTCAAATCATACGACTAGAGATCAAACTTTATTGTCAAGTTTCAAAATAAAGGATGGTGGTCATGATACTTCTGGAGATAATGTCAAAGAAAAACTCATTGACATTAAAATTATTGTTAATCATTCATATCCCTTTATTGAAAATGTTCTCTTAGTAAATAACCCTAAAGTAATCTACTTAGTATTAGCCAATTGTGTGATGAAAAAGGTTATCATATCAAATTTGATTATTCTAAATGCTATATTGAGGATGCTACATCAAAAGAGGTAAGAGGAAGCTGAAGTAATGATCTTTATGCCATAAACATTAAGTATGAATGTGGAGAAAAATGTTTATCAAGTTTAAAATATGATACTTAATTATGAAATAGAAGATTATGTTATGTTAACATGAACCTACTTTCAAATTTTTCGAAAATTGTGTTGTTGAAGGTTTGTCAAATTTGAAATTTGAAAAATACAAAATTTGTGATATATGGAAAACAAGTAAAGTGTTCTTTCAAAGTAAAGCAACATTCTTCAAATACAAGACCTTTACAATTTCTCCACATGGATCTTTTTGGATCATCTGAAACCATAAGCTTAAGTGGCAAATATTATACTTTCGTCATTATTGATGACTTTTCTAGACTTACTTGAATCCCATTTTTGAACCTAAAAGATGATGAACATTTTTGTAAAAATGTTCAAAATAAAAAGGGATACACTATTACTACCATTTGGAATGATCATGGTTGAGAATTTGACAATATTGCATTTGATGATTTTTGCAAAATTTATGGCTATGAACATAATTTCTCGGCTACTAAACCTTCTCAATAAAATAGTGTAGTATAAAGGAAGAATCGCGCAATGCAAGAAATAGCTCGAACTATGAAAATGGTTTATCACAATATTTTTTAGTCAGATCCATTAACACTGTTTGCTATATTGTAAATAGAATTTTTGGTGAGTTGAATGAAAATAAAAACTCCATATGAACTTTTGAAAAATAGAGTTCCCAGTATCGATTACTTTAAATTGTTTGGTTGCAAATGTTTTATCTTAAACACCAAAGAAAATTTGGGAATATTTGATTCAAACTCCGATATTGAAATTTTTCTTGGTTATTCATCTACGAACAAAGTTTATCGAGTATTCAATAAAAGAATTTTGGTTGTTGAAGAATCCATGCATATAACATTATCAAAACAAGGAAGATCCTAAATATGTTGAAGATCAACATGAGGAAGAAGCAAATGTGCAACAAGATGAAGAAGATTCTTCTTAAGTATAAAGTGATAAATCTATACCTAAATAATGGAGTAAAAAAAAATACATCATGGACATCCTCAATAAGTTTGAAATGGAAGAGTTGAAATCAATAAACACTTAAATGAGCTCATCAATCAAACTGGACAAAGATGATCATGTTACTTCCATAAAAATAACAAAATATTGAAGTATGATCTGATCTCTCCTTTACTTAATCTCAAGTAGACTTGATATTATGTTTAGAGTGTGATTATTTGCTAGATTTCAACCCAATACTCAAGAATCACATCTTAGTGCCATAAAACGAATTTTAGATATCTTAGTGACACTAAGACATTACGTCTATGGTATTCTAAAGGCACCCAAAAGGGAGATATTATATTAGAATTTGTGAATATCGAAAATCAATTGGCCGACATTCTCACTAAACCTCTAATACTTGATAGATTTTCATATATTCAAAGATGTTTACGAATTATCGTTGAATTTAAAGTATGTGGCTAAATTGAATTCATACAAAATGTTCTCATAGATTGATTCTATATGCATAATTGGTTGAAATTAATTTAAATTTTATCCAAATGATATTGCTTTTGTCATTTCATCACTCGTGCTTTGATTAATATTTTACAATAAAGTGATGATTATCATCTTCTTTAAACTTGCATATATTGATTCTCCATTCATTTGCATGCTCTCTTTGTTGCTCTTGAGTTTCAATAATACTTTCATCCTCTTCAATTACTGGTAATGATGATGTAGACGAATCTTCACTATCTAATTCAACAGGACATTCATCAGACTGACACTCTCTGCGAAGAAAATTATGCAATCCTACACATGCTAACACCATCTCTGCTTGTGTTTTAAATGGAAATGGGGGTGCTGATTTAAAAATCGTGAGACAATATCGAGAGTTCTAACCAACTGTAAGTATGAATGTTGGAAGCATTTCTTCAAAGCTTTAAAAATACATTTGGATACATCCTATGTATCTGTCTGAAGATTTCAGGATCTTCTTTTAATACATTATGAATATAATAATATCCAACTTTAGTGATTGATCGCCAAAGTGGACGTTCTATGTATTCACCATACATGATAATCATGAACTCATTTAATACTTGAAGTATTGCTTGAAGGGCCATTAAAACAAACTTGATAGTTTCATCAAATTCTTCCTCAGTTTCTTGTCCTGTTCTTTCTTCCATTTCTTCTTCCATCTAGAAATACATAGTTTCTTACAATTTAGAAATTCATACTACAAAAATATATACATACATAACTGATCATAATAAAAAAATACATTTTTTAATTCCACAAACATTTAACATCAACTATGTTATTAGCATATACCAAACCTGTTCGGAGTGAAAATAAAATTTAACAAAATAACTCAAATCGAAGTTTAAGCAAAGTTACCAACCCAATCAAAGTTTCAACAAAGTACTCAAAAACCACTTTATCCTAATAGATTCAAAACATTAAACATTGACTCAAATAAAAACTTATTCCACATTATATTTTATCCATTCCCAACGCTCTTCATGTGACATTTTCAAAAAGGCATTTTTCATTCCAAACTTATGAATGAAAGCGGGTGCTTTGTAGCGAGTGTAATTATCCAAATTAGCAGTCTCTTTAATAGCATACCATATATTGTTCTTGTGCTCCATTTCCTTTTTCTCTCTATCTCTTTCCCTTTTCTCCAGCAACTTAAACATTTCTCGAATGTTAGTTGCAATTCCAGTAATAGAATTCATGCCATGAGAAATCTTTTCTTGAACATCAGCTCGGGTCATGGTATCAAATGAGCTAGAATTCTCATGTTGAGTTCTAGTTCACTTTCTATGGCCATTATTTTCTGTAGGAAATTCCTTGTTAGTTTCCATAGTAGGTGGGAAAGACATATAATTATTAGATGATGGAGCATTGGTTGACTTATCCTGTTGAGTTTGTATGTATGCCTCTTGACTCTCATCGAACACATAGGCATCTATTGTAACATGCCTGTTTTCTTCGACACCATATATTCTTGCATCTGATTCATCACCCAAACTAATTGAGTTTCTCCCTATAGCAGTAGCATTGCCAAGTGCTATTCTTAAGTCTTCGTAGTCAGGAAAGGTGTCGGTACGAAGGTGCCTCTGTTTTGGATGGGACTGTCAAAGAACAAATATAGAAAAAATGATAAGTCATCATTTATTGTTAAAGAATTATGACTTAATCCAAAATAAAAAAATTATATGAACACTCACTTCGAAGTAATTATCCCACACTTCATCACTAGCGGTGAACTTTTTTGTGATTGAGTCCCATCCTAAACCAGAGTTGTACCACATAAGCTCAGAGTATTTGTAATATTGTTACTTAAACCAACTCAATCGACTTTGGTACGCAGCATAGTTCTTCTGGAATCCAAGCTTTTCATTTAGAGCAGGAAGTATTTTTTTTCAACTGTTTGTTTACTTAGCACCCCATTGCTATTACACCATCCACGATTGGCGGCATCAACCATAAGTTCTAACAATGTAGTGCTTTCTTTCACGCTCCATGCATTATACCCAATTCTACGTTTTCCTTGCGACTCTTCCATTTATGATCTCACTACATAGTCCATTATATAAATGATGAGTTGTATTTATATATATATTAGTTAATACAAAATACAATATATCTAACAAGGGGTAGAATTCATGCTACATCTGATGAGTTTTTCTTTAATCACTAGAATGTAGTATATATATCTGCAGGTGATGAGTTTTTCTTTCTGCATTATTCTAATTAAATGGCTGATGCATGTTCCTTCAAATATACAGACAACTTAAGACAAGAACAAGACCATATGTCAATTGAAATTGGAGAGAAGGATGCCAATTTTAACAAACAAGTGATTCCTTAACAAGAGTTAAGAGTCCATCAAAACCCCTTCTCAAACACCACTTCAAATGTTGATTGTCCACGTACAGATTATAAACCTCACTTATAGCTTATTAATCTAATATCCACTTAATAATTAACCACATTACTAAACTCATTCTTACACGTATACAGTTAATAAAATAAAAAACCAAATGATCAAATATTGTCCAATTGTTTGTTAAACATTTGAATAATATAATATAGAAAAATATATATTCAACTTCACCAATTAAGGAGGTAAAAAACTCATAGTTAACGGAGAGCCATTTCCTAAGGTCATACGTGCAATAGAACATGGGTAGAATTCTGAAATTAATATATATCGCTTTCGTGATCTGCAAAATGCAGCAATTGATATTTATTAAAAATTCATCTGCAAAATGCAGTAATTGATATTTATGGATAGTAGTGTAGTTGAATACTTCCATCTGCAAAATTTATTTCTGTTAATGTTAGATTTATGTGCCTAAATGAATTTCTTGAATGAACTTACACTTGACCCGATTAAAAAATATAAAAATAAATTCACTACCCAATTAATCACACCCAATATTCAACAAAACAAAAGTGTAAAACTTCCAAAAATCATCATCAATTGATAAATTATCATACATATACAGATAAACTTGTTCACAGCAGAGAAAGGACACAAAGAGAGAGGCGAAAAACCTGTCACGACAAAGAAAGTGAGAGATGGAGAGGCGAAAAAATAGCTGCGGAGAATGGCGCGAGAATCTGTGAAATTTTGAGGGTTGGATATAGAATTGTTACAGATCTTGGTATTTTTATTTATGGCTTGAAATCTTTTAAAATCCATCAAATTATTGAAATCCCTTAAATCAAGTAGCTATCGAGGATACCTAAATTTCTCAAGAAACTATTGAAATCTAAGTTGAGAACACCTAAATTTTTAAGTATTTATAAAAATCTAAATTGAGGACACCTAAATTTTAGTGAATTATATTTTAATCTATATAAAATTTTAAAATCCATTAAACTCTCGTTTGAGGACATGTACTGCCAAAGTGTATTTGCCAGAACAACGGAAAAGATGAATAACAAACCCTGTAGTCATCTCGGGAGAAATACAGATTGTAGGTATCGGGAAAAGTACAAGTTGGAGGTAGGCACGCATGCTCACACCTTTTTTTTTCCCGGAGCCACACATCCTTTTGCATCCCATCACTTTATTTCTACTACAACATTATCCTAAATCGTCACTCATGATGACATTAAGGTTTGCATACCCTCGGGAAAATCTAAAAGACAAACCAGGTTGTCCTAAATGTTCAAGTTACGTTGGGAGGTCGAAATCTCTCTGTCAATCTAATCCTTCTAAATCTACAATACTATGATACTATCCTTGGGATGGATTGGTTATCCAACCACCAAGTAGTTATCAATTGTAGAGAGACGAACATACGAATACCAGAGATGGAACCCATCTTTTTTTAAAAATAACCCTAAACATTGTATAATCTCTGCCGCTAAACCACAACAATTCCTTAGAAAAGGGAATGATGCCTACTTTGTCAGCCTTAACCAACTAAATGCTGATAAATCCACCTTAATCTAAACCATTTCGATAGTAAAAGACTTTCCCGATGGATTTCTCGAAGACTTGCCAGGGCTTCCACCCTACAGAGGAATAGCATTCACAATTGATTTAATCCTTAGAACTCAACCAA
Organism: Fraxinus platypoda; assembly: GCA_903798405.1. Lineage (NCBI taxonomy): Eukaryota > Viridiplantae > Streptophyta > Magnoliopsida > Lamiales > Oleaceae > Fraxinus > Fraxinus platypoda. The sequence goes on along the minus strand of CAIGRT010151144.1, from coordinate 766 downwards.
TAGCAAAAGTTCCATACCATATGGCTCCAACATAATTAAACGAATTGAAAACTTAAATATAATAAATGCTTGATAAAGGCTTTATCCAACCCAGATTTTCTCCTTGAGGAACACCAGTCCTATTCATTAAAAAGAAGGATGGATCCATGCGATTATGCATAGATTATCAAGAACTCAACAGAGTAACGATCAAGATTAAATACCCTCCACCCAAGATAGACGACCTTTTTGATGAGTTGCAAAGAGCAACAATTTTCTACAAAATGGATCTAAGATCAGGGTATCAACAATTGAAAATAAAAGGAGAAAATGTGTCCATTACCGCTTTTAACACATGATATGGTCACTACGAGTTCCTTGTGATGCCATTTGGATTAAAAATGAGCACACAACATTGGTGGATTTACTGAATCGAGTTTTAAACCATATTTGGACAAGTTTGTCATTGTGTTCATCGATGACATACTTGTATATTCCAAAAGTAAGGAAAAACACAAACAACACTTAACGAATGCACTACAAAAGCTAAGAGAGGAGAAGTACGAAAAATTTTCCAAGTGCGAATTTTAGATAGAAAAAGTAAACTTCCTCGTCCATGTAGTAACGAAGGTCGGTATTGACATTTGAAATTGATACTTTTGTTGTCATAAGTCTGTGTTTTGTTGTACTTATCTCTAGCTTTATGTTATATGTTTAAAGGCTAGCAAAGTATGGTCCAATATAGTACTAGATATGCTGTCCAACAAAGTGAGTAGTAGTAGGTAGA
>CAIGRT010151132.1:0-10002 GCA_903798405.1 Fraxinus platypoda | reverse complement strand
GTAATAGCACAAAAGTCATGCAAATATCAAAAACTCACTTTTTTTTTCCGAAGTTGTCAGATTTTGATGAGTCAAACACCTGTAAAATGTTCTATTAATTTAATTTATAAAAAGAAATGTTTTTTTTAAACCAAAACCCATGCTTTCAGTCATAAAGATTTTTCCAAAATGTTCTATTAATTTAATTTATAAAAAGAAATGTTTTTTTTAAACCAAAACCCATGCTTTCAGTCATAAAGATTTTCCCGAAATAGCACAAAAGGCATGAACATAACTTTCAAAAATCATCGATTTTTGAATTTGTTGACCACAAAAAATGGTCCGATGACGTGGCCAACAGATAAGTAGAAACAAATATCCACGTAAGCTTTGATCCCATCACGGTTATGACTCAAATCACTCATTTCTCAGAAGAATCAACGAAGAGAATGATTCAAAATATTTAGTAAGTTGCTGTTTTTGGTTGTTTGGTGCATAAAAATGGGGTCGGTCTTCGAGTGTAGTAGAAAGAGTCAAGGTTTACTTTAAATGTGTAAACTTGCCATTTTTTTTCCTTGCTCCTTAACGTATAGAGTGTGGGTTTTTATATCTAATGTCGAGTGAATGAGGTCCGTCCGATGGTAGAAGATCTAATGGTTCTTATTAGTGTCAATCAATCAATCAAGCTATTAATACTGAGATCTCCATATCTTCACTTCTGACTCAGGATTTGACCGCGTAGGTGTGCAGAGGAGGCACGGCAGTGTGCTGTCTTGTCAATCACTTCATTAGGTCTGCTGTTGGTTGACTTACCGCCTCGTCGAGATGAGTTTATGCTAGAGACCTCTGCCAACAGGGGATCGGATGAGCAGTTTTTGGGTTGGGTTTGCTTTGGCATGCATAGAATCGGGTCGCCCGTTTGCCACGTGGTATGTTCATTTTACGATTATTTATATAAGTAACATCAGTCTCCGAAGTCCAAGTATGATTATTTATATGATGCATGGACTCTTGAAGGTCAAGAGGTAATCGGGGCTACATCTTCCTCCGCCTGCCGGGGTCGATGTGGAATTCGTGTTCCTAACTTAACCATTGTAAACAAACTAACTTGCATCGATAAAGGCAGTTGCCTGTAGATCTGTCGGGATATGGAGGCCCTTCCACGTACGGACGAACCGTATAGAGGCGAGGCCTTTCTGTGGTACGGTGCATTACTCACGCCTTAAGCAGTCTAAGCGTGTGACATGACCTCTTAGCGTGAGACGAGGCAGTTAGGATGAATTACCAATCCCTCACTTGAGATTAGAGCTTCCTGGTCGACCCGTATGGGTGACTTGGAAGGCGTGGTTCCCAATGAACGACAACTGGATATTCTGGTCATTTTCAGGCTCGAGCGACGTGCTCATTTAATGTGCAATGATGACAATGTTGCACTCCCACCCAGGCGCACGCAAATTGGAAACGCGTGCAATGCACGGTTTCATCTGAGCCTTTGATTTAAATTTTAATAGGCGCCTTTTTGGCTTCAACGTAGATGATTAGGTTACAGTTGGAGGGCTCAGATTAAATCAGAGGAATATCCAATGGTGAGGGTTCGTTAGGTAAGCCTATATAAAAGGCAGGGAAACCATTTTTTCACGTTTTTTCACTTTTCGAAAGTTTGAAATATCAAGTGTAAGGATTCCCTCTTCCGAGCCCTATTCTTTCCTGTTGTCACCGACGATTGACCGTTTTCTTCGACTTCGAGGTTTTTCGAGATTCGGATTTTTAGTCTTTGTGTAACTATTTTCCCCCATTGAGACGTTTCTTTCCTTTCTCCTACTCTAATGGCCTCTAACTCAAAAAGAAGTGCAAAAGAGGGTTCTTCTGGGGTAGATATGGCCCTAATATGTGATGAGGTGGGCATTCTTCCGGTGGTCCCCACTGTGAGGATCACTGAGGCGATGGGGGGCCCTAGTGATTACAATGTTAGGTGGGGGGCCTCTTTATGGCCCACAGATATAAAAGAGGGTGAGTTGGAGACCTTTCGCGAAAGGTATATGATTCCAGACAATATAGAACTATTATTACCGACCGTAGAGGAGAGTGCCTGTTTTCCCAAGGAGGGGTGGTTGCTGTGAGCGAGGCTATATTGGCTGGGAGGATGAGGTTGTCCCTACACCCCTTTTTTAGATTCGTCCTTACTCAGCTAGTGCCAAATGCCTGGAGCCAACTGGCAGAGGCTTTCCTTCTTTGGAAGGAGGTCACCCTTGGCGAGGATATGCCTACTTATGTTTTCCAAACCCTTTTTCAACCCTGAGCCTCTAGTGGGAGAAGCGACTGCAATGGTGGTACTGCATGAATCCATGGGGTCCACATTCTCCATTTGTTTGGGGGACCCCTACCTCTATCAAGAATTGGAAATCCTCCTGGTTCTGGGTTAGGGGTCGCTGGCAGACTATGGAGAAAGATGTGGTTCCAAAGATCATCGTACCAACCCAGTACCATGAGTATAGTGAGTCGAGCATCCTCTCCACTACTTTATTTTGTTCGCTTGTCTCTTGTAGTTGCTTAAAGTGAGTCTTTGTGCAGTTGCAGTCGATTGGTTCGAACTTGAACCTTTCGAGTGGGCTATAGTCAGGGTGATATACGAGCTCCCTTCGAAAAAAAGGTACTTCACGAATGTCATCAGTAAACAGAACCTTTTTGTCACTCATCTACTGATGGCTACCAAGGGTGAGTTGACGTGACCTGACGCTTTTACATGTTTTTCATTGGCAATTTTCTAAACCTTCATTCGCTTGCAGGTCAGCATGACAAAAAGAAGTATGAGAAGCCAAATCTACTTCAACTGAGGAGACTGGACGAGGCCTAGAAGAAGAAGAAACCATTAAGTAGCGGTTCGGCTACTTACAGAAATCAGCGGGACGAACTAGCCCATTTATCTAAGGCGAACCAACCGCCTCCTTCGACGAAGGCGAGGGAAAAAGAAGGTGGAAATGAGGAGAAAGGTAAAGGGGGCGAAGTCTCGTCTGAGAGGCTCCCTAAGAGGAAACTTGTCCTCTCGAAAAATATTGGGCTCCCTCCCCCACCCAAACGTCAGACAACTCTTAGCGAATCACTGAGACATCCTATTTTAGCCGAGCCCATCTCATCTCTGAAGGTTGTTGAAGCGGATGAGGTTTTCGAAGAGGAGGAGGGTCTCGTTAAGCGAAAGAGAGGAAGAAGCTTACGTGGAGGTCGGTCAAAATCTCATCCACTGCTCCCTGCAGAGGTCCAGGGAACCACGAGGCTTAGCCATAAGTATTGGACTGATAAGTACTCTTCCTACGCAAAAACTTACAATGTTGTCGACTTGATGGAGGCTGGGCTCGCCCTGCAGGCTCGCGCTAAAAATTTCTTCATTAATGCCCAACTGTAGGCGAGGCGCATGCAGGGGCTCGTTCAAGATTATCTTAATCGAGCCCAAAATGCAGAGTTTGCCTTAATCAAGGCCAATGCTGAAGCCTCTTCTGCGAATAAGGCGGCTGAGACTTCCAAACTGAAGCACGCCGAAGCGGAGTCAAAGGTGGGGGCTCTTTCCAAGGAGAACGAAGAGCTGAAGAAGGAAGCCCACCTCTGCAAAGCTGAGGTGAACGCTTTAATGAAACAGATCTAGAATTCTGACAACCTTCAGAAGATCACTTTGTCGGCCATGGAAATTGCTAACAAGGAAAAATGGGAGCTGAAGTCTTAGGTCGAGGCATTAACTGCTGAGGTTGCAGACTTGAGGCAACAGTGGGACGGGGTCAGAAAGGCAGCAGTTGACGAATACATTGACCATTTCCATGAGACAGCTGAGTATGATGGCTTGGGCATCTATTGGAGAGAGGTCGTATACAGTGAAGTGTTCTCGAGGCTTGCAGAGTTGCATCCTCAGTTGGACTTGACTGCACTGAAGGGTGAATTTTTATCTGCCGAACCGTCTACCCCAGCCAATGAGGTTAAGAGTCCTGTGGAAGTGGTTGACGTGCCTGAAGAGCCTCAACAGGATGCCATTGCTCCTTAGGATAGATCTCCTTGCTAACATAATAAACAGGCAGTTGTATGCTACTCTCTTCACTTACCAGTACCGAGCTTACTGCCTCGACACTTAAAGCCAGTATAGTAGCAGAGTTTCTCCTTCTTTAGGCTTCGAAGGGAGGGGGCTCGTCTTAGGTGCTCTTCAACCCCTAGAGCGCCTCTTCACATTCATCGCTCCATTGAAACCTTTTTCCTCCCTTCAATGCCCTAAAGAAAGGAATGCACCTATCTGTCGCTTTTGAGATGAACAGATTTAATGCTGCGAGACGTCCCGTCAAGCATTGTATCTCCTTTGGCTTGCTAGGGGACTTCATGTTTATCAAGGCCTTAATTTTCTCTGGATTTGCTTCAATGCCTCGCTGGTTAACCATGTAACCTAGGAACTTTCCAGAGGTAACGCCAAAGGCGCACTTCAAGGGGTTCAATTTCATAGGGTATTTTCTTAAGATGTCAAAGGTGGCTTGCAAATGATCAATGTGATCGACTGACTTGAGGCTTTTCACTAGCATGTCATCAACGTATACTTCCATTGTTTTGCCCAGCAGGTCGAAAAACATTTTGTTCACTGGCCGCTGATAAGTTGCACCGGGATTCTTCAAACTAAAGGGCATGACCTTGTAGCAATACAATTCTCGATCATTGATGAAAGATGTGTTCTCTTCATCGACGGGATGCATGGGGATCTGGTTATATCCCGAATAGGCATCCATGAAACTCAATAGTTCGTGGCCAGCAATGGAGTCGACCAATTGGTCTATCCTTGGGAGTGGAAAGCAATATTTTAGACATGCTTGGTTGAGGTTGGAAAAATCTATACAGACCCTCCATTTGCCATTACTCCTTTTCACCAACTCTGGGTTCGATATCCATCTTGCGTATGTGGCTTCCCTGATGAACCCATTTGGTATGAGCCTTTGCACCTCTTCTTTTAATGCGGCATATAATTCGGATTTAAGGCCTTTCTCTTTTCCATGTGGGGATTGAATTTAGGGTCTACGTTGAGCTGGCGGCAACTGACTTTAGGATCAATCCACACCATGTCTTCGTGTTTCCAGGCGAACATCTAAGTTGTTGAGCAAGAAATTTTTAATATTGGCTTTCGCTTCCGGCTTGAGATCCCTCCCTATCTGTAATGACCTCGTATGGTCGCTTGAGATTATGGGGAAGGATTCCAGTTCTTCCACCGGGGTCACCTGTGAGTTAGACTCTGTAACCAGTGGATTCAAATCCACCTCGATGACTCCTTCTTTGGGGACATCTATCATGTTGACGTCTCTCCCTTGTTTAGGGGTTAAGCCTTCTTCAGGCGCATCAGCCATTTCAGTATCTAATAGGATCATGTTTACACCTCTGGGCCCAGATTTTCTTAGGAAGCTAAGGTAGCATTCCCTTGAACTCATTTGGTCACCTCGTACTATTACGATTCTTTCTTTGGTAGGGAACTTCATGCAGAGATGATGTATAGACGTTACTGCCTCCAATTCTTTCAGGGAGAGTCACCCCAGAACTCCGTGGTAAGCGGATCAGTGATCCACTATTGAGAATTCCATGAAGTGTTGAGCTCTGAATGGGTACTCTCCCATTTCTACTGCCATGTGATCCTTCCTCTAGGACGAGATGCTATCCTCAGTAGAACCGTACAGAGGGGTAGTCATAGGGGTGAGCTCATAGTCCACAGTCATCTTGTCAAAAGTGGTTCCGAAGAAGATGTTGACAGAACTCCCATTGACAACCAGCATGCGCTTCAGGCCATTTCTGGCCATGACAGCTAGAACCACAAATGCGTCATAGTGTGGGTAATAAACTCCCACAACGTCTTTTGGCAAGAAAGTGATTGGAGGGATGTTTCCAGCGCCTGAATGGAGTTGTTGATTAGGTAATTCATCATGGGAGGATCCTTTGCTTCCCTTACGTAGTTTTTTAGGGCATTGTTGAAACTTTCTCCTATATGTGGACCACCAATTATGGTGTCGATTTCCCTAATGGGTACGTTATCAATATTTTCTGGAGGCTCCCTCTTGGGCCTCTGACCCCTTGTTCTGTTTCTGTCCTCGTCATGTTCTCTTTGAGGTGATTCGTTCCGACGGTTATGCCTTTCTTCGTTTTGTCAAGGCCCTTGCATGCGATGGATATTTCTATTCTCAGTAGGGGCGTCAACTAATTCTTTGTGATACGGCCTGGACATGCAGTTCTCAGTGCTATGGCTGGTGGTTCGGTGATATGTGCAGTATTACCTATCTCTAGGTCCTATGTTTCTTCCTCTTCCTCTGTCTCTGCATCTTCCTCGAATATATTTGGTTGCCTATGAGTGTCAAGTCCAATTTCTTCATATGCCAAAGATGGTACGACGTTTAGTGTGGCTGTGGCCAACGCCTGTCCCGAGGTAGGAGCTACGGTGTGTCCTGCTTGGGTCTATTGTTGGTCCACCAAGTGGGACACAGGACCTCTTCGTTGCCTTTGGGGTAATGGTAGCCCTATTGAAGTTCGGTTGCGGTGATCAATCAACTATTCGTTAACAATTTCACTCCTCATCATTTCCACTAAGTGGTGGGATTTCGGTTACGTACATCTCTCCAGAACAGGGTGTTCATATTGAGTCCTCCCCTTAAGGCAGAAAGAGCCTCCCTGTCAGTGACTTGCTTACAGTAGGTCATTTCATCGATGAAGTGAGCCAGATAACTTTTTAGAGTTTCTCCCGCTTGCTGCCTCATGTCTTGCAGCCTTTGGATAGGGGCTTCTCCCTCCTTACTGGATAAGTATTGGTTCAAGAAGACATTTTTTAGGTCCGGCCAACTCCTGATACTGCCGGCAAGGATGTTTCGGCACGCATAGAATCGGGTCACCCGTTTGCCACGTGGTATGTTCATTTTATGATTATTTATATGAGTAACAGAATATGTCAAATTTTGATGAACCAAACACTATTGAAAAGCTATTTCATTTTGATTTTATATGGAAGATATGATTTTCCAAACCCACACACCCATGCTTTGAGTTATAAAGATTTATACGAAATAATGTAAAATCGTGCAAATCTTCAATAATCATCCTTTTTTTTTTCTCTCGAAATTATTAGATTTTGACAAACCATACACCATTGAAAAGTTTTATATATTTAATTTTATACCGAAGAAATAATTTTTCAAACTCACACTTGTGCTTTGAGTTTTAAGGTTTTTTGGAATAGATCGAAACTCGTGTATATAATCTTCAAAATCACAAAATTTTCAAAGTTGTCATATTATAATGAACCATACACCTTTAAAAGCTCTATTAGTTTACTTTCATATGGAAGAAAGGATTTTTCGAACTCACGCCTGTGCTTTGAATTTTAAAGGTTTTTTGGAACAACATGAAAGTTGTTTCACATATAACCTTCAAAATCATCAATTTTTCAAATTTGTCATATTTTGATGAACTATACACTTTCTATCAGTTTATTTTCATATGGAAGAAACAATTTTCTGAACTCATGTTTATGCTTTGAGTCATGAAGGTTTTTCAAAACTGTGCGAAAGTGTTGTTATATAAACTTAAAAAATCACCAATTTTTCGAAGTTGTCAAAATTTGAAGGACTGTATATACACCATTGAAAACCCATATCAATTCAATTTTATATGGAAGAGAAAGGGTTTTCGGAACCTACGCTCATACTTTGAGTTGCGAAGATTTTTTCGGAACAACGCTAAAATCGTTTTATATAATTTTCAAAAATCACCAATTTTTCGAAGTTAACACATTTTGACGAATTATATACTGTTGAAAAGCTCTATCTATTTGGTTTCATATGGAAGAAAAGGTTTTCCGAATCATACCTGTATGTTGAGTTATAAAGATTTTCGATACAACGTGAAAAATCGTGTTATATAACCTTCAAAAATTATCGATTTTGCAAAATTGTTATGTTTTGACGAACTACACATTGTAGAAAAGTTCTATCCATTCACTTTCATATGGAAGAAATGGTTTTCGAATCAACACTCCTTTGAGTTATAAAGGTTTTTTTGAAATAGAACGAAAATCGTGTTATATAACCTTAAAAATTATCGATTTTTTTAAGGTGGTTTTTCTGACAAACCGTCGTTAAAATCTCTATCAGCTTCATATGGAAGAAATGATTTTTCGAACCAACTCCGTCTTTCGAATTATAAAAGTTTCTTCGGAAGAATGTCAAAATTATATTATGTAACCTTAAAAATAACCCTTTTTTCGAAGTTTTCATATTTTGATGAACCATATATCGTTGAAAATATCCATTAGTTTACTATCATATGGAAGAAATGAGTTTTCAAACACACACCTATGCTTTGAAATGTACATATTTTTTTTTCGAAAAACGCGAAAGTCGCATTGTATAACATACAAAATCTATATTGTAGTCTTTGGCTGAAAAATGTTAAGCAATAAAATAATTCTATATTGTAGCCTTTGGCATCATCCTATGCACTAGCTATGTGGTAAAATTCTTGGATTCGTTATACCACCATTTACACCATTGTCAATATAGAATAATGCTAATGAGGAAGATACTACTAAAGATGAAGACAACAACTTTGTCAATATAGAATAATGCTAATGAGGAAGACACTACTAAAGATGAAGACAACAACTTCGGTGATGATCAACTGCATATCTAATTCATGAGAATGAATAGTTATTTTTTCAGGTACTTAATAATAGATACATAGCATATTTTCTATACTTTTTTTAAGTTTATATGTAACCATACTTAGTGAATGATTTTTATTGGTGTTTTGGTGAAATATTATGGATTTAATGTTACATTGATTATCACTACATGTTTTAATTGACTTCTTGTCTTTTTGCGTTTTTATATTATTTTGAATAATGTTAAAAATTACTACAATATAATTAAAAAATAAAAAATATAAAAATAATTTAATTTTTTCCTACAAATTCTTTCATAATAGCATACAAATATGCTCTTCCCACGAAAAATTGTTTGTTGAGAAAAACAGGGTTTAACCCACAAAATAATTTGTACTACGTTGTCACAAAATTTTAATTGTTGGGAAAAATGTGTATATCTTAGCCCACAATTATTCTTTTCACACAAATTGATTTGTAGGAAAAAACACGAATTAGTCCACAATATAATTTGTAGGGAAAAGCGAAACCGATTTGTGGGCAAAATTAGTTTTAGCAGGCGAATGATTTTGTTGGGGGGAAACTTATAAGATGTATTGTATTCATCTCCAAAGAGTTCGTAGGGAAAAACTTTAGCCCACAAATTAAAAAAATTTTGTCATCTTTTGCCTATTCCCTCGATATTTGCCCCACAAAAGTGCCTACAAAATTTTTTCGCCGGTTTTTTCCCACAAATAAGAACATTTCCCTATAAATAATTTTTGTAGGGAAAATATAAAATTCTTGTAGTGAATGTAGGGTTTTGTTTGGTGTTTGATCAAAGGATTTTTTTTGATCTGTAGACTGATGCAAAAGATATTTGGATCTCAAAGAATAATCTCTTGACTTATAATAAGGCTCTACCAATGATAAAAAAAAATATATGGGATGATGTATATGAAGAATATATATTGTGGTTTAATAATAAGATCTCTAAGGCAAAATAAAGATTCAACACACATTTGGCATGTTCTAGGCTTGGGTATTTATAACATGTAATGTTTGAGCTGAAATGGGATTGAAAAATAGCTATTTCACTTGAATTTCGAAGATATGATTGTCGAACAGCCACTCAAGCATCCGGTCCTCCGCTCGACTGTTAGGCGAGCGACAACGATCATGCAGTGGATGCTCAAGAGTACCATGCACAGCCAGTGACCAATCGTCTTCCTATTTCTTGATCTTCTTGAATGTCTTGGAATCCTTTTAGAACTCTATTAACCCCAAACTATTTTGACTAAATTACAACTGAATAACTCCTATTTTAACTTTAATAACAACTCAAATAACCCATAATTTTAAATACAAAAATTGCCAATAACTAAATTGAACAT
>CAIGRT010151128.1:0-24450 GCA_903798405.1 Fraxinus platypoda | reverse complement strand
TATCTTGCGATCCGTTTCATGACACTCATGTTTCAGAAAAAGAAAAAAGGACAGATGGTTGTTTCTTAATTTTCGATGATCTGAATTCTTGGATCGATCTTATTTCTTAGGAGGGGCATTGGCTGGCATCTGTTGAAAGCAGGCGAAGAACTTATTTCACAAATGAGTTCCTCAAGAGAGGTTTACTTGCATTGTAGAGTAATTGACGAAGCTCCGTTCAACATGTATACAAAAGCAGGGTATAGTGTTGTTAAGACAGATAGCCTACTGACCTTGTTGACATTCCAGAGACGTAGGCATTTGATGCGTAAAGACCTTCCTATCCTCGATCATGCTTCTGAAATGGATAATCCCGATGAGACACCTCCTTCGTGAGCCTAACGTATAGATGGATATGGAGATGGAAACGTACTATCAAGGTAAAGAGTGCACTTTTGGCTCTATATATCCTTATTGTGTTAGCAACTTTCCCACAATTAACGGCTTCCACTGGTGCATTACTGTTGTACAATGTACATGATCCCGGAAATAGAATATATGTACAGATTTTGTGCTTTCCTGACCTTGAGATTTCGTTCACTAATGAATGTCATGTAATTTTATTTGACCTTTTTTGCTAATCATTTATCCAAAATTGGGATAATTTAACTTAAGTTCAACTCAATGTGGTAAAGTGTGTGCTTGAAAGTCAAATTATACTCTACTTTCGCTTTACCTTTTCTAACTGTGTTCAAGCGATGAAGCCAATAGATTCATTTGTTCTCGTAAGACTTAAGGGATGATTGAAGTGCAAAAAGTTTATATATAATTTTTGACAGCATTGCTGTTTTTGAAAGTACATTTCATACTTGTGCGAGTTGTTTACTAAGCTTGGTCTTGAATCTTTATTGTTTGTCTCGAAGTTTGAAGAATAGCGTCTAGTTAATGATATCGAACTCATCTGTACAGTGTATACACTATTCTTGTCTTAGTCTTTGCCTCTTTGGCAGTCCTGCTGTCAAATTTGAAAGAAATGTGTATGAAATGTTGTTACTGTGCGTTATTTCGTTTGAACAGAATGAAACTCAATGCTTTTCATTTCATCTCAAGTGCATGAATTGCCATCACAGTACTTGGGATTTTGTATAAAGAATTAGTTGGAGTTGTTTTATGCATTCGATATTTGAGGGTCTCCCTCGACTTTATATTTCAATTTCTTGGTCATTGAATATATGCATAACGTGTGGGATTTCATAGGAATCCTACAACAATGATATATTGAATAATGTTATTCAACTTCACTAGCGCTTAACACCAGACTACGTCACACTGATGCTAAGCACTAATGGAGGTCGATAGAATTACTATGATATATTTCCATTATCTATAGTTAAATAAGGTGAAATTAGACATCTTTCGTCTAAAGAAAGTGAAATGTTAATTATTTTTCACTTTGACTATAAGAGGACTATTATGAGAGTCTTTGATTTTCTTGGAAAATTGTGCAGTGAGGAATAGACATGTAAACATATTCAGTGCTTGTTTGATAAAAAAATCTGAAATTTTGTAACTTTTATTAACTTTCAACCGCACAATGCATCAACTTTTATCAAAAATTGCGAAATTTTTGTTTATCAAAAGCTTTGTAAAACAACCTTGCAGTCTTTAAAACAATTGTTCTCTAGTTTTTCTGCTCTTTTCTTGAGTAGTTAAAAATTGGAAAATATAAAATAAAAAAGTTGTCCAAATCTAAAGCTCAAAATTTTAAGTAAAATTACGGTTATAGTCCTAAACCTTGATCTCTTTTACACTTTTATTCTCAACCTTCGTTCTTTGAATCATGCTATGAGTACAGGAATTTTTCACAAAAAACATACAGAAATTTGAAATGAAGGAAAATGATTGAAAGATTGGATGAGGGAAAATACACGCACACGGACATGATTGAAGCATGTCAAATTTCTGGCAAAAATTTGTCAAAAATTCCTGTACTCAAGGAATTTTTCTCGTTCTTTATCATACTGTCACTGATCTTCTATGCACTCTTACCATCCGTATTGATAGGGTTATTTATTTATTTAAAAAGCCCGTTAAAGTGACAACAAACAAAACAAAAGAACGAAGAAAACAAAAAATCCTTCACCTTCTTCTCCACACTCTCACCACACCCCGTGAGCCACCACCAACCACCCACAAGTCCCGACCACTGGAAGCCACTCAACTCCACTCACAAGCCCCTTCCTCCCCCAATAAAGTTTTTATAATTTTGCTTAAAATGAAGTATCAATAATGATTAAAAACTTGGCATGATTTTTGTTTACTTAAAGTGAGTTGAATATTGAAGTGGATACCCCTATTCTAATATCAAGAATTCAAGATTATCAGTTCACATCTATTCCTTCACACTTCACACTTGATAGTTGCTTTGAGACTTTCAACCTTTGTGCGCAGACTTGCTTTGTAGACTTGACTCGCCATAGTTCACCAACATATGTATTTGAATTTTGCAGCAATCGTGCCACTAAAATGAATGAGGCTGTAATATGTTAGCTGTATGCAGCTTTATCATCTTCTAATTGAGAACCACAGTTGAAAACGAAATATTCGCACAATCGCACCCTCGTACCTTTATAGCTGCTGACTTGGAGAATAACCCGGAAGATCTAGAAGTTGAAGGTTCATAGTGGGGTGAAACAAACAAAGAGGATTAAACATGTACAACAAGAGGTACTCTTTAGATTGTTTTTTAACTTTAAAGCCTATGTGGATCCTGGATTGGATTCTATCGAGTGTTGACATGAACACATTGCTCCACAACTTATTATGATTTTGTAGTTTATTAATCTGTTTCTTGTGTTGTTGAATTAGAAGCAGATAGGTGGAGTGGTTAGGAGGCAAAGCGCTTGATTAAACGTATGGAAATGATAACAGTGAAACTGGTGCTAGAGAAGTTAGCATCCAAGCTAGCAGAAAAAGCAAGATTGCTTAGTGGACTGTGCGGAGTAGTTGATGAACTGTTCGATGAATTGGAGAGCATAAAATCATTCCTCCAGGATGCAGAATTAAAAAGTGACAGCAATCAGGGGATCAGAACTTCGGTGAAGCAGGTAAGATGTCTCTTATGACATTGAGGATATCATTGAAGAGTTCTTACTCTGTTCATGTCCTCCTCAAGGGCATGGTGTCCTTAGTTCACTTTGTAAAGGTTTTTACAACATAAGAAAACTGAATGAACAACACGATTAGCTGTACAAATTAAGAAAAAACAGAGTGAAGGTGAAGTCCATTTCAGAGAGGACTAAATATTCTTTGTTAAGAATGGATGAAGTCACGACTTCTAGTCCATCCTCGCAGACATGGCATGAATGATGAACCTCGAGTAGCATCTCTTCATTTGGACGAGGCAGATGTGGTAGGAAGAGATAATCAGAAAAGTGTCTTTACTAAATGGCTGGTGGAGGGGGGAAAACAGCTTACTGCTATCTTTGTTGTGGGAATAGGTGGTTTAGGGAAAACGACTTCTGTGAAGAAAGTTTATGATAGTACTCCCATAAGAAAATGCTTTGATTCCCATGTGTGGATAACTGTGTCGAAGTCTTATACAGTAGTGGAGCTATTAAGAGCTGCACAAAAGGAAATTCTGGATGCATCAAAAGAACCAGTTCCTGAAGAAATCAAGACCATGTCAGACTTTCAATTGGTTCACATGTAAAGGAATTATCTACAGCAGAAGCTGTACATCATCGTCCTTGATGATGTGTGGAGCAAAGTGTTTGGGAGGAAATGAATTTGCAATCCCAGATTGCAATTCTGAAAGTCGGATAATTTTCATTAACCTGTATAGGTGATTTAGCTGCTTCCGTGGAAACTAATGGTCAAGTCTATCAGCTGCAACCATTACCAGCTGATGAGGCGTGGGCTTTATTTTGTAAGAAAGCATTCCGAGGGGAGCACAGGGGGGTCTGTCCTCCAGAGCTGGAGAAGATTTCCAGAAGTATGCTAAAGAAGTACGGATGGTTGCCCTTAGCAATTGTAGCTATCGGTGCTTTATTGTCAAGGAAGAATGAAGCCCCTATGGAGTGAAAAAAGGTCAGTGAAAGTCTTGCAGCAGAGATGAAAAGTGATTCAGCCCTTGAAAGTGTAAAAAAAAAAAAATACTTCTGCAGTTGACAACTTGACATAGATGATTTCAACAGAGTTTAAAGTTGCCGAGTTCATGATCTTATAAGGGATATCATTCAAAAAATTGAAGTCCAGGGAATAATTCTTTCTTACAATACTAAATGAAAAAGGCACGACACAGACAGAAATAGCTCGCAGCTTTTCAATTCATGTCACTGGAGACCATTAATCAAAACATGAACAAAAGGACAGTTCGCTCTTTACTTTTCTTCTCCTCAAGGGATTCTTCAGGCTATTTGAAGCCTGACTTTTTTCATGGTTGTAGATCACCAAGGATATTAGCTTGGTCTTATTTCTCAATTTTCCACAGGGTTGGTTGATTTGGTCTATTTGACTTAATCAAGTCTTGAGGAACACTTAATTCAACCAGCTTCCGGAGTCTATAAAAAACCTAATAAACTTAGAAGTAATGTATCTCAAAGGAACACCCATTTCAACCTATCCTTGTGGAATTTTGAAGTTGAAGAATCTTGTTCAGTTAGGATGCTATCACTATCAATTTGGTTCATCTATATTCTTTGCTGATACATTTGGAGTAAGTTCCAAAGGGAATACGATATTTGAAAATTTTAAAGAAATTGGGTACCGATGAACTGGACACGGGGAGCAACACGCTGGAGAGCCGTAGGAGATTAGGCATTCTAAAGCTAAGACAAGATTGTATAGAGCTTTGTTCTTCTTTGGAAAAGATGAGGCACCTGACTTCTTTATACAGGGTTTCACTTGGAAATACTAAATTACTCGAGTTAACTCTCTATCATCACTTCCACAGTTTCTTCAGCTCCTATATCTCAAGTGGTTTAGTCACCCTGCCCGATTGGATTTTATCACTTAGCTATCTTGGCAAACTAGTTCTGCAAGATGCACACTTTACTACTGATCTAATCTGGTGGTGCTGGAGCTCCATCTAGCTTATGATGGCGAGGAACTATTCTGTGATGCTGGGTTTCTAAAGCTCAAAAAACTTGGCCTGTATCAGATGGACCAACTGAAGACTGCAAAATTGACAGAAGGAGCAAAGGAAGCTAGACATTTCATGTTGTGATCAAATGGAAGCAATACCTTGTGGCATTGAACATCTGAAGAATCCTCAGGAATTGCTACTGTGGGACATGTCAGATACTTTTTTTAAATAAATAAAGCCTTCCAAGGGTGAGGATTTTTGGAGGTGGGGAACATATTTCAAATATCAACCTGTGTATGTGTGGACGGGGCGATGGAAAAAGTTGACACTATTGCTTGATTCATTTGGAATCAGAAGATTACATGGAAAACCATAATCTTGGATTTTCATTTTCTTTTATCTGTCAGATGCAATGACACAATCTTAATGCATTAGATTTGTGAATATGCTAACTGTTTTTTCTGGTTGCTAACTGAATGGATACCAGGTTAGAAAAAATTACGGAGTATTTTTCATGTTTTAGGCATAAAGATTTGATTGGTGGAAAAAGAATCCACCGCTAGTGTGCATTTATGATGATTACTGTTACATTTGGTATGCAGTTCGGCCAAGAAGAAGATCACAAATAATATCTTGAAATTCTTGCTTACTCTCTCAAATCAAATTTTTTGTATCGTGTAATCATAATTCAATAATGTAATTGTTTTGAATTAAATCATAACTACAGGACATATATGGTTTCAACTGAGTTGATTAGAATTATTGTTGCCACAAGCTAATTTAACATAAGAAATGTAGTAGCATTATATCTCAACATAAAATTGCACCACTCACTAACTCAAGACACTTGTTCCATTAAATAATTTTATTTCCACAAGCAATTATTACCCTTATATGAGAAATAGAAAACTTAAAACAAAAAATTCACAATAAATCATTCACTGTATTACATATCACGCAAGTAAAAAACACTCAAAGTTACAATAGGCTATAATCTTGTGTTTATTCAAGGTATTTCATTTCTGCTGAGTAAAATAACTTAATATGCTGACTGAGATGAATGGATAGGTCCTTATCCACTCTCAAACTTTTCTATTAGTCAAGTTATGCTACAAAAAAGAAAGATTCCACATGCATCTTGATATCAAATTTTCTTGTAATGAAAGATAGAGAGCTCGTAAAATGAATTTCCTTCTGATATTAGAAGCCAAAACTTCTTTCCTGAAGAAAAGCACATACCTATCTTTTATAGCAAGTGAAGAAGATTCGAACTTTGGTTTTATGCATTAGGCATTGATTTCCTCATCCTTGGCTGGTAGCAAAGAGACCTTTTCACTTCTTGATTCAGAGCTCCTTGTTACATTGTCATCTACCACCTCGACTTCTTTTGACTTTCCCCACATCACTGAGTAGAACCCGATAACAATTATAATGGAACCTATCAAACTGCAAAAGATTTAAATGACGAGTAAATAAATTTCTGATTGTATACTTGAAGATAATGCATTTACCGCTATACAAGCACGTGATTGAGATCAAAGCCAATGCTGATTTTTCATTCAATATAAAAGAAACTCTAAAGAAGACTATCTGAGAGTTTAAATGGTTAAATGGAGGACAAAAAGATTTATTTAAGTTACGTCTTCAACGCATTGTCACACCCCTTCACATGCAAACCAGATTTCATTTTTTCATCAAAGTGCTGATATCTGCATAATTTTCAGAAATGGGTGATGGCTAGACTTGAACTTAGGATCTCTGTCTGCTGTGATAGATATCATGTTGAACCATCTTATCTATAGACTATAAGCTTAAGTTGATAGAGAGGGGCCACCTTTATTTATTTAAATTATGTCTTCCACAAAAATCATGCTCCTTACCTTCCAAGATACAGAATGTCTCCCAGTAAGATAATACCCAATGCCGCTGAAATGATAATGCTCAATGGATGAAACATGGCAACAAAAAGAGGGCCCCTTCTATGCAAACACCATGCAGTTACACTGACTTGGAATGCAGAGCCAAAAACTCCCTAAGAAAAGGAAAAGTAGTCCAAATAAAATATCTGAAAAGAAAATAGCAACTGGCCAGATAGAAAGTTCTATTGATACACATAATTTAACATATCAATATTAAGTTTTCTAAGAAAACACACATCCAACAGAAGAGAAGGTAAGCCTTATTCAGCCACTTAAGCCCCTTTTCACCCTTCCATTTGCAAAAGCAATCTCTTTCAAAGGTATAAGAAATGAAGTCTTTTAAATGACTGAGGCAAGAAAGAGAGAAACAGAGAACAAATTCAAGTAACTCATTAAACACAGATAGATGGGGTTATGTGAAATGGAAAAATATTAAGTTTTAGTTATCTTTCATACAATGAAAAACAGATGGTTCATTCACCTACCGAGTACAGAACTGAAATCAATCTGATATTGGGTTGCAGACTCCACGCACTAAGGTCTCTATCAACAATCAGAGAGACCACTGTTGATAAAATGGCGGCAAAGCAGCAGTAAAAGAAGACTATAATCAACTCTGCTGGGTATTTCTTAAGAATCAAAGCCTATAGAGGAAATAGCCACAATTAAAGTTACCAATCTGCAACAAATCAATAAAGTTGAAATTGGCTTTCATGTTCCATAATGACATGTTTGGTAAAATGGATTATATAGCACTGGACAATATCAACGATGACAAAAAAACTAAATTTGGTCTATAGTATTGCCCAATACCGTCTAATATTGCATACCAAACATGCAGTAAAAACCTTCCTCTTTTTTTTTCTTTCTTTCTTGGTTTCTTTCTCTTCCATTGTTTTGTTCTCTTTTACGAGTTGTCCTACCTGTACAATTATGTAGCCTGAAGACACTGCACAGTCTACTGCAAGGAATAATCCTCCAAGAATCCAGCTTGATTGCAGTGTTTGAATAAAATTATCAATCAATCTGGAAGTTGATTGGGAAGTCAGAATTTGGGGGCCTTTGTAGAGAGTTACAATGAAGGCTCCAACAATTGAAACTACAGTTCCAATAGTTTTTGCCTGAAAACTTGCACTTCTACAAGCTAGCTTTTCCATCCTGAGAACCACCATTTGCAGTTTAATCAATTAGATAAAGTTTTGTTTTGTAATTTTGTTTCTCTTCACGACATACAACTTGGCAAATAGAGTTAGAGATTAAGTCATCTAGTATTGCAAATATCTGCTCACAATACAAAGCAAGTGCCAATTTTCACCTCCAAAACTGAATAATTGAATATGTTGTTGGATTGCGAGAAGCCTAATCATAATTTACTTTTCTTTTAGGTGTATTTTGATTTCAGGTCTTAGGCATTATAGTATTCCTACAAGCATAAAGGACGTTTTAGGGAGCTATTTCTAGTGTGAAATCATCATTTTAATCTTCTTCTCACTTGTTATTCATTTCTTTTAATTACCCTCATAAATATGGATTAAGGCTTAAGTACTTAACCATAACATATAGAACACGAAATAACATCAGATGATGTTCTAATGCCTAAAACACACAAAGAAAAAATCAAGTTTGACAATTTAATATTCATTTTCTTGCTATTAGAATCCAAACTTCGTCATTATCTATCAACAATCATGATAATTCACGTACATATACACAAACATAAATAAAAACCATAAGCCAAAAAGAATTTAGTTATATGATCAGGAAAAAAGAGTCTCGAATCAAGCTAATTAGCAAATTCAACCAAAATCAACAGAAGCCAAAAAGTGAGAGGAGAATAAGAACCCGAAAATGAGGGCAAGAATAAAAGTAAATCCTGGAATGAGATTAAGCATTGCCGATGCAAATTCTGCATTGGTGTAGTTGATTCCAGTATAGCCTGTCAGCTGCGCCAAGCATCTATAAATTAAATTCAACAAGAAAAACCAAAATCAAATCTTTCTTTACGATTCAAAACCCTGAAACAAGATCTTCAAAATAACACCTTCCTTTTGTAATTTTAATCCCCAAGTTAACCTTTTTTTAGAATTAGTTTTCTTTGGACAATTCATACATTATAAATAATTAGTCTCTCTCTATATAGTAATGGAATCAAGGAACTTACCCAAGTACACCTAGAGAGAAAAACCCACAAATGAGTGAGAAAGTGAGTGGAGGCCTATTCGACCTGCATATATTATTATAAACCAAATTAGAAATTAAAAAATCCCAAGATTTATCTAGGCTCAATTTCAATTTCCATGTGTTTTCCTCACAAGAAAAATTGAAAAGGGATTCTTAAAAATGATACCGGTGGGTGAGAAGAGCTAAAGGGAGGAGGATAATGGAGGCAAGTGCATTGGAATAGGCAACAAATGTGTAGTTTGTCATCCCATTCGCCATTGCTCGTTTGCTGATTAATATTAGGCCTACTTGAGCAGTTGTTGCCAGTACCATGCCTACATATGGCGTTGCTGCACTCTCCAGCACCCCCATCTATCTCTTACTTTCTCTCTCTAGAGTCTGAAATGGAAAGTGCGCTGCGGTTCTGTTGCTTCTGTATTTGGCTGGAATCTAAAGTGGATGCACACCAGTAACCGGGCCGGGTTGGTTGGTCTCGGGCCTATTGAATTTTACTTTTATTTGTAAGATTCTTTTCTGGGTTTTTTGTCCTGACTGGTTCTACAAGTGGTAGTGCTTAGTGCATGTTTGGCGGAGCTTATTAGTTGCACCTAAGATCATCTTCAATTAGGCGCTAAATTATATCTAAATTGTGATTCAGATATTCAAAATGGTCAAAAAACTCTTCAGCAAAGAAATGCAAAGAATTGCATTTTCCGTGCACAAAAGGCAAAAAGCTACCAATCTACTTGCACCCAATTTTTTTAGATATTTTCATTAGAGCATAATTTGGATTTAGATCCACTAAGAATAGATGTAAATGAGGATGCAAAAGTGATTTTTAAGATGTCAATTTACACCACCATTGGAAATACTCTAACATGATGCAATATTAATCTTCAATTCTATCAACATAGTGACATTGCATGCGTATGCTTTGCAAATTGCTCATAAAGATTTTTCGAGTCCAAGTTTGAAAAGTATTTTTCTTGCCTAAGAAAGCATTCCTAAATGATGTGATACTAATGTTGGCATATCTTTTGATCTAAGAGTCGAGCTGCTCAATTACGGGAGTTGCTAGACTCATTAGAGTAGTCGCTAAATTCATTACTCTTTATTCTCTCGCACTTATAACAATTACGCTTCCCACACTACTACCTTGTAGTCAAGACAATTAATCCGTCATGGTGGAAATCTAGGAATGAACAATGATATTGCTATCAAATTTTTTTTTTTTTTCAAAAAAATAAGAAATTGTAGAATTAGTCATATATCTAAATGATCTATAAGGCAGGGGCGAGCACGAACTATAAAGCCCTTTATTTAGAGAAGCAAGCAAGATGGTATTCAACATTTTTTTTTTTTTTTTTTGTCAAATGAAGTGGATACGTTAATTTCTACATCAGAAAGAAATTCATTGTCATCGGTGAGCAGAGAATTCGAATAAGCTTCTTCATTTTCACTCTGACTAATTCTGCATTTGTTACATCAGTTGGTAGAGTTTGCATAGTCAAGTAGATTTTACTTTACATTACACATAATTTGAAACTAAGGGCTTGTTTGGGATTTTTTTTTTAATATAGATTTTGGGTGTCATCGTTTATGAGGAATTGAAAAAATCAGTGCTTGCTATTTTTTTGGCACCGATTTTAGATGATTTAAAAATCACCCAAAATTTGTATAGTGTAATTTTGATATATTCTCTCAACCCACCAATTTGACGGATTTTGGTGGTTTATCATATTTTCTTCTAATTTTCAACCAATTATTTTAAAAAAAATTATTTATAGAATAAAAAAATACTAATAAAACAAAAATTCGCTTATAAAATATAAAAAGTTACTTATAATTAAAATTTACTTCAAAATTATTTGAAAGTACAAAATTAACTTATAATTGTAAAATTTACTTATAACAATACTAATTTAAAATTTTAAGTTAGTTAAATATTAATTTATATGTAAAAAAATACATATAACTAAAATATCACTTATGAATAAAAAAATTTCATACAAGAAACTATAAAGTGTAAATTGACAATTTTACTTAGGGACATATATGTAATTTTATTCTTTTTAAAAAAAATCAAAATTGATGAATAATAAACTCTTAATTATAGGTTGGACAGATTTAAAAATCGTTACTAAAATCACTCAAAATCGGTTCACTCATAAACGCTTAAGATCGGTATTTAAAAAAACAAAGGCTCATAACCAATACCCCGAAACTCCCAAGCAACCCCTAAGGGATTCTTGAAATTTGTCCATCAATTTATAGAAAATTAAGAAACTTTGCAATTGTACTGCCCGTGCATGTACTACATGAGCCTAATACACAGCTAATTTTCAACAAGCTTCCTTTGTAAAACAACCAGAAATATCATCGATGTCAAGAAGCAAGCCTTGCTAGTTAGGTCATGCAATAACTACTCCATCCTCGACTTTTTCTTGTAGCAAAGGCGTCATTTTGTCATTTGATTCCGAGCTTTTCTCTCTGTCGCCAAGAACCATCTTCCCTTCTTTAGCTTTCCCCCACATCACGGAGTAAAAGCCGATTGAGACAATGATGGATCCCAACAAACTGCAAAAAATTCAGCACAACAGTCAAACCTATTCTTCGAACAATTTAGTTTTACTTATTTTTAAATTTAGCCAAACATGCTTATTTGTCCACTTGAATCGTAGCAATACCTTCCAAGATAAAATGCTTCACCCAAGAAGACGATACCCATGATAACTGCAATGATAACACCCAAAGGATGAAACATAGAAGCAAAGAGAGGTCCCCTTCTTTTCATGCACCACATGATCACGGAGACTTGGAAAACAGTGCCAAACATGCCCTATATATGTTGCATTTAACACCAAAACATCAATTTGGGGTTGTACATTGCTAGATCTATTGCAATCTATATAAGCAACTAGATGCTAACAATTAGTTTTTGAAACTCCCTTCTCCTTTTAACGTGTTCTGCCAAGATTGTGTCGGTATAATGAACGGTATCTTCTTTTGTTTACGCAGAACATATTCCAACCGTCTAACAAGAGTACTAGACTTACCGAGTATATAACGGGGATCAACCTCGTCATAGGTTTCAGGCTCCAAGCTTTAGTATCTCTTTCTACAGTCAAAGACACTGCTGCAGATAGAATGGCAATGAAGCAGCTATAGAACAACATTAGAAGGAGCACTGCAGGATATTTCTTGAGAACTAATGCCTACAAAGAACAACAAAATTCTATTCTATTTTCATGTTACATTTGTATATCAAATCCACTTTGAGAGTCATTTTACCTGTGCAATGATAAATACTGAAGCCACCACAGAATCAATTGCAAGAAGCAATCCCCCAATGAGCCAGGCTGATGACTGTGTAAGAGTGTGAATAGGGGCAGTCGAATGCGAGGAAATCCCCAAAATGGCTGGACCTTTGTAGAGAGTTATAATAAAAGCACCTATTATTGACACTATCGTCCCAATAGATTTAGCCAGGGTGCTTGAACTTTTGCCATCAAATTTTTCCAACCTATAGCTCCATTAGAAAACTAGTTAAGAACAAGCTTACGAGTATGATATTTGGTGCAATTGGCCCGCATGCGGCCACAAAACATATATAAATTTGGAAGAAAAAGAAAAAACTAGATGTACATCTTATATGAGAGGTTCATCACTGCTAAATTCCAAACTCAACAATTTTTTAAATCAACTTTTAAAAATTTGTTCTTTTGCTCAAAGAACACGGATCAATAAAGCGGTCTTGACTGTTCATTCTTTACTGTCACTATGTTTGATATTTATGTATTAATTCGTAAGACAGAATGGAATGAAGTTAACCAGCAATTTCTACCTGAACATGATGGCGAGTATGAAGGTGAAACCTGGAATGAGGTTCATCATTGCACTAGAAAGTGATGCAGTGGCATACATAAGTCCAGTATATCCAAATATCTGCACCAAGAACCTGTAGATTTTACCATTAGCATTGCAATATGAACACATGATATTAGTCTATATAAACTATAATTTTGTACCCGATTAGGCCGAGCAAGAAAAACCCACAAAGGAATGTATAGAAAAGCGGCGGACGAGCAGATCTGCACAAGAAAGGGAAAACTCAAATTCGGTTCTTGAATCATTTAAACAAGCAGATAATGTGCAGTGTATTACCTGTGTAGCCAAAATGAGATAGGAAGTAGTATAAGTGAAGCCATTGCATTTGAGTAGAAAGCAAAAGTGTAAGTGGTCATTCCATTTGACATGGCTACTTTGCCTGCTATCATTAAGCCCACCTGTGCAAACTGCACAATCACCATTCCCACATATGGAAATACACTCTCAATCCCCATTCTCTTGCAACTACAAATTGCACTTGTTCACAGACAATTTGTGCACCAGATCAATGGAGGTATGTGCCTTTTGCCTTTGAAGACACACAGGCTGTTTATATTAGAATCTATATAATTGTTGAAGTTCACATTTTATTAAGGGATAATTACAACCACGTTCCAATTGTTTCAAATATTTGCATCTTTTATCCTGACCTTTCAATTGTTGCACCATTGGTCTCAAACCTTTCAAGTGCGTGCGGCTAGAGGACAAATGGGTAGAATACATCCATATGTCCATTAACTGATCCAAAAAAAAAATGATTTTGATCACATTATTAACTATTTCAATGATGGTAAGAGCTTGTTTGAGCTCCATTTTTTGTATAGAATGTATTTCGAAATAGTAAATTGATGAAGAATGTGTGGTTAAAAAATAAAGAAAAGTTTTCAATTTGCGTGTAATAATATTTTATTAAAAAATTTGTTGTTAAAAAAAAGAAAGAAAAAAATGTATTTTGAAAAAAATGGGGATCAAGCAAGGGCTAAATTGGTAACTTTATATATTTCTATATAAAATAATTAAAAAAATTTGAAAGCTTCTACGCCCAACACCCCACTGCACCCAAAACCAAACCAGAAAACTCACCCACCCACACGACGTTACAACCACCACATTATCATGTGGGAATATATGAAGTTACCATTTTACTCTTACTGAAATAGTTAATAACGTGATCAAAATTATTTTTTTGTGTCAACCAATGGACATATGGATGGATTCCATCCATTTGTCCTCTAGCCGCACGCACTTAAACTTTTTGGGACCGCAAGTGTAATAAATGAAAGGTTAGGGTAAAAACTACAAAGATTTGAAAAGTTTGGCATCGTGACTGCAATTATTCCTTTTATTAATTTGAACTTGCTCCTTTATATGCAGTTTTGATATCGTTTTCATGGAAAGCCCGACATGTACAATTTTCATAAATCGATGACAACGTGACTCGAACTCACTCAAATGAAATCGTTCTTTGGCTAGAAAGATATGTATGGCCACAAGAATGAGGACAAAGTAGAATATAAGCGACGTGATGGTAGAGTCATGAAAACCTTTATTTTAAATTATATCATCTTATAGTTTAACCTAGAAACGTGTATTAATTTATAAAATAATCTCGAATCGAGATGTTTCACATGGTTTGGTTTGATGAAACAATTCTTGAAAGTACTGCACAAGACAATACATTTTTAAAGCATCTTTTCTGATCTTGCTTCGTGGATTAAATACAAATTAACATCGGTTCCAGCAAGGAGATTAATTTAATAATAACATTATTGTCAAAAGTACAACAGCCATTAAATTTTTTTTTTTTTTTTTTTAACACGATAAAGATATTGATACATCTTATTCTTCAAGCATAAAAGGGCTTTCAAGTGAACTTCGGGCATCCAATCGTAATCAAGAAGTCGTATAATGTAATAATATAGTTGGGTCCACATGTCACCATTTTATTGGCTCCATTCCAATTATTTGTTAGAATCGGAAGAGCACTTTCCATTAGAGAGTAAGTTTGAACAATTTTGTGATTTTATGATCCAATGTACCTTACCAATTTGATTTGATCTTCTTTTGGCCTCGTGTTTTGGAGACAAGTTTCAATAATGACTAGTTTCGATTATTTCAGAGATATTGTTAGGTAAAATCAGTTCTTCTCTCTAAGTTTGTTATGGTTTAAATTGTCAAATATAATTTTTTTTATCCACATATTCTATGAATCCACAACTTTAAACACATTTTTAAGTCATATACATGGATATAACAAATCGAGTTGCGAGCTGAAACTCGAAGCTCGAGCCCGATTCGAGTAAACGTGGTTCGGGTTTTTTTTTGCCCGAGCCGAACCGAACTTTTGCTTGGCCAAAAAATATAGACTTGACTCGAGCCGGCTCTTTTTTTTTTTTTACGATTTTTTTTTTTTTTTTTTAGCTATCTGCGTTGCGGGCAATCACCTGCCTTGTTAAAGGCAGCACACTGTGTTGCCTTTGACAAGGCAGCTTGTCAATATTTTTTTTTTAAATTTTTTTTTAATTTTTTTTAAAGTTTTGTATGTTACCATTTTTTTTAAAAAAAAGCTCGGCTCGTCACAACCTGAAAATGGCTCGTCGAGCCACAGGGGTCAACTCGGGGCTTGAATCTAGGCTTGACTTTACCGAGCTACAAGCCGACCTGGTTCGGGCTTTTTTTAGGCTGAGCCACGAACCGCTTGAGTTGACGAGCCACGTTGACACCTATAGTCACATATTCAGTGAGACTCATTGCTTAAATTGTAATTTAAGCATTCTCAAACAAGCACAAAGTTCTATTTCAAATGTGATCCTCCTAAAACAATCTCATAAGCTACTTCAGCTTGATAAATGAACTTTTTTTAAGAAAGAAAAATGGTAAACAATAAAATCACATAATACAAATGAAGAAGATTGGAAAACATTAGGCGCAATAATGCCCTCAAGATCCAATTCAAAATCATCGATCTCTCCAACATCACTAATCCTCAAAGGTCTTTCTCTACGTCTATGTGTTGTTTATACATACACATCTATCGAAGAGAGATAATCAAACTTGATTATTATTGGTTAGCCGAATTCCTATCAAAACCACACAAATGTATATTTTTGTGTGTTTTTTTACCATGAGCTCACTCGGACGAGTCGAGTCCTTTCATAACTCGTCAATTATTTTTAAATTTGAGCCAAAATTTTGAAAGCTAACTTGTGCAAGCACAAACAATTTATTGTGTAGGCGTGAGCCGAACCGACAAGACGGCATGCGCTTACCCCCATTTCGCACCCTAGCTAAGCATGACAAATCACAAATTGTTCGGAACTTTTTTGGAAATCAGTTTGATAAAAAACCAACCAAAATGTTTGCAACATAGGTTATTTTGCACATAAGTCATATATTGAGCTTCGTAGTAAATCAAGAATAATAATATCTAGCACAAGTGTTTCAATAGCACCAATTTAATTGATCACACATGATATCTAGCACAAGTGTTTCAATAGCACCAATTTAATTGATCACACATGATATGTTCAATTAAATGAATTACGTGACATTATATTTAAGTAAATCTATAATTTATTATCATGTAGTTGTTACCTAAACTGGTGCTTAACACCCGTGGTGCCGAATAACATTACTCATAAGTCAACATAATTTAAAAACACAAACAATTCATAATTTTCATTTTATTTGATGATGGTGTTTAAAAAAATCATCATTGGTTTAGAAAGCATACACGAGTGTAATTAACTCACATAAAAGGTTTCGGTTGTGCTATATATACCTAATGGTTACATAATAGTTTGCATACATATGTTGTGGTGAGATGTGATTTGATCAAACTTTTTTCGGCTAAATAAAAAAAAATTTCCACTCTCTTTTTTATACATCATCTGTATGTAAAGCATTATATATATATTCAAAAGATGTTTGTTTGATCTGGTTTGCCAAAATTAACTATTTTAATTAATAACTAAAATTCATTTCATAACTTAAAATAAAGCAAAACACATAAATCAAAAGATTACTTCATTATCTTAGCAAAATATTTTAAGCATATCTATTCACTTCTTACATCATTGTATTTTAACAAAAGTGTCCACTATTTATCTTATATATTATCGATATATATATATATATATATAAAATCCTGGAATCTGCATAATATGAGACCACTCACCACAGGCTTGTGACGGTGACCCAACATGCCTCAAGCCATTCCGGAAGAATGACCCATCCTTTGAGAGTTATTACGAAATATTCCCGTTCCATAATTACCTAAAAAATAATAGAGGAAACAAGTGAACTTTTATAGTCCTGTTAGTAGAGATGTGCTCGTGTGACTATTGAAGATATGCATATACTTCACATTTTATTATGGGTTATGCTACAAGTACATTGGAGTATACATAATGGTATACATAATGGCCAAGTGGCTTTTCATCATTGGGGGTGGAAAAAGTCGTTTGTCCATTAGCCAACAAGAAAATGTCACTTTGCCATTATGGATACCCTAATGTATACCCTAATGTACATGTAGAATTATCCTTTTATTATTGTAGTAGGCCCAAAGCACTTGTCCTTCTTTTTGTTTGGCCGACACTTTCATTTGACCACTTTCATAAGATTGTCGTATTCATCTTTTGCCATTCTTCATAGCCCCTTTTTCACTTTAACACATTTCATCATCGTGTGGCTAACATTTTTTGCTTTGAAAATATATTTACATAAAGAGATCGTAGAGTGAAAATATGGTAGAGGAGGAGATTTGTCCTAAAAAAAGGTTGTATAGTACAAAGGATCTATAGTGATTTGTCAATATTATCGTATTTGATCTTTTTATTCATTTTATTTTATTAGGTATTTTATATCATTTAACTATAATCAATGAATTCATGTATTATATTCTTATCTTTATGAAGAAAATGAATCATGTGTTACAATTGCAAATGTCATGTCAATTTGCCCTTGTTTGATCTACATTATTTTCAAAATACATTTATCTTTTTTTTAACTACACATTTTCAATAAAATAATATTATACGCAAGTTTAAAGCTTTTCCTTATTTTTTAACCACACATTCTCTATCAATTTATTATTCCAAAAATGCATTTTTAGGTAAAAATGGGGTTCAAACGGATGTTAATATCGGCTAAAAGGTTAAAACTTTTCTATCATTTTGTCACATTATAATGATTAGAATTATAGAATTTTGGTTTCTAATATTTTTAATGATATTATTTATATTATAACATTAAATTTTAAACATATTTATTACTTAACTTATTCGATATTTCCTTTTTTGTTAAACCATGATTTTAAACGAAACTAATAGTAAAAAGTAGTTTGGATTAGCTTGGTTTAAAAATTGGAGTGGTTCGATTTTGTTAGAATTTTTTCAAACCATTTTAAGTGATCTGATTTGAAAATTTATCATAAAACATTCAAATCGAACTTTGTTCATCCCAATTTCCAATAAGAAAAATGACATATAATCTGGGACAGACGAAAAAAGAAATCAAGCATATCTTTATGGGATGGAGATAGTAAATGTAAAAGGAGACAAAGTATTTTTCTTTAAATTGAAAGCACACAAACATAATATTTTGATATAAATCGTTAGGGACTGAGCTCCTGTTTGGTAGGGAATAAAATCAGATTTTTAGTAGATTTTAATAAAAGTTAATGAAATGCGTGATTAAAAAGTTGTGGATTCCATAAAATGTGATTAAAATTAACTGTTGATTTTGACTTAGATTAAAATCTGAATTTTAATTTCTATCAAACATGGCTAAAGGTGTTTATTTATTTATTTTAAAAATATAAATTCGATGAAAAAATTTGGAACATAAATATTGTAATGAACAAAAATTGATGACTTTTAGCCTTTATTTGACAACCATTAAAATAAAATTCTTTTTTTCTCAAACTCATTTTTAATTACACATTCTCACAATAAAATATTTTGCACATTTTTTTTTTTTCACTTTATAATTATGCATTCTCCAAAAAATTACTATTTTAATATTTATTTTTTTCAAAAAATTTATTTTAATAATGGTCGCGGAATTCAATTTAAAAGTCATCCACGTATTCAATTACTTGTTTCGAAAATTGATATCTTTTCCTTCTAATCGAAAATTCCCTTTCACACTCTCTAATGGATCCTCTACTCTCTCTAGTCTACCTCTTCTTCCACCTCCACCTCCTCCTTCACCTAAACCCAACTCAAGGTAACTCTTAAAAAATGAAAAAAATCAACTACCCATTAATGTAAAACCTCACTCGATTTATTTATTTTGTAAATTTACAGTGTCTGGTGGAAATATCGTCTTTGAAGATGGCTACACTGTCAGCACAGTCCTTAATGGCGACAAGGTCAAAGTCAACCCTCACTCGATCCTCCCACAATCGCCGTTTTCTAATCAATTTATAGTCCTTGATTCCGCCGCGAGTACCTTTTACACAGTCTCGATACCAACAACTTCCCAAGGTACTGTAGTTTTAAAATCTGTTATTGAAATTGTTACTTGAAAATTTAAAGATCCTTCCAGGATTATAAACCCGGTTGGTGAATTGTTAATTTTTTTAGCGTTTCAAGAATTCTCTACTTCTGGGATTTTTAGTTTCTGGTAAATCATGGGGTGAATTGTATCATTATTTTGAGATTTCTGGAAATTTTAGGTTAATTTGCTTACTGAGAAGAGTTAAAGAAAAAGAAAAGGGTGGTTTAAGCGTATGGTGATTTTAGTAATAGTTTTAGTAAGTTTAAGAAGACTTTTGCGGATTTTGCAACGGGAGGGTTTCATCCTGATCCGTTTCTAATTTATATTGCTGGTAGATTTGGTATTCTGAATGCCTAATAGAAGAAAAAGGTGTTGGCAAAAGTGCTTTTAAGATCATTTTTTGGGTTTTTACAATGTAGAAAGCGTGATAAAGAGGCTTGCGGGAAATGGCCAGAATGGGTACGCTGATGGCGATTTGGGCTCGGCTAAGTTTGATAAGCCAAAAAGTTTTACTGTTGATTACAGAGGAAATGTGTATGTTGCTGACAAGAATAACCTTGCCATCAGGAAGATTACTAAATCAGGTATATGAAACATATGTACATGCTCATTGGAGCATAAACACTAGGTACTTGCATTTGTGAATATATGTTTATATGCATGCAACATGTCATATGACTGTGTGCCAATTTAAAGTTCTGGTTATTTTCTTATTATTTTTGGGTGAGAAATCACGGAAAATGGCTTTGATGTTGAGATAATGCATTCCGTCAGTTGAAAATCCATTTATGAGAGTTCTATGTAAGGGAGTGTCGTTCTTGAATTTAGCATTATATTTATGGAAGAAATTGCAGCAATGCAGGTGATGATGGTTTATGTGCTACGTTAAAACTCAAAACTTGAAATATTAAAGTTACAAATATAAAACTACTTTGTAAATTTTTCAAAGCATGTAGAGAGTTGTTTGTTTGTGACTCATTAGCAGCATAATTAAATTGTGTTTGGAGGCATTTGCATGCTGGGGTTAAATTTTTTATTTTTTTTATTAAGAAGAAAAAGGAAAATTTCTCTTGAAATTGATCTTCCAATTCAATTAAGTTGTAGAGAAGGAATGCCATGTGGTATTCAGATAGAATTATGTGAGTGAGGACAACAAAGCATAATCTTCTTATCCTTTTCTTTTTAGTTTTTATTAATTTGTGCGTTATGCAATTATCTATATTTCTACAATCTCTGTCTGTATTCTTGTGAGCTTAAATATTTCGTAAAAAAACCCGGTAAAACCTTGTGAATTGATTCCTGTCTTGTCAAAAAACACTTCATTTCCCACAAAAATGAGCTGTCAAATGATATTGATTTCCTGGCAGAAGTGTTGATCTTGTACTCAAAAAATGTTTGTATCTACTGCTCATGCATTCTAAATCGAGATACTGTCTGCCTGAAGCACAAGATTTTCAAGTATGTATTGTATCTTTCACCAATTCCCATATGCTTGATGCCTCATCCCATTGTTAAACAGACAACAAGTGTAATTCTATCTTTACAAAAAATTATCTTCTACTTTTCAACCATGTAGGTCATATTGTAGTCGTTGAATATTTGTAATGACGTGTTTAGGGGTGACAACAATTGCTGGAGACTATTCTCAGAAACCAGCACATGATGATGGACCCGGACGCAATGCTTCATTCTCAGTTGATTTTGAGCTTGTTTTTGTTCCCCAAAAATGTGCTTTAATGGTTTCTGACCATGGTAATAGATTAATCCGCCAAATAAATCTGAAGGCGGAAGATTGTACCTCGCATTCTGGATCAGGTAAGCTTTGCGCTAATGTGAAGGACGTGATTTGAAAAAATGTTCTCCTATTCTATACTTTGATTCAGTATCTATGTACTCTAGAGGTGTCCAAACAGGCGGGCCTGCCCGTGCCCACTCAGGCCCAAGTCCGAATAAATTTTGGAGGTGAAAGGCGTAAAATTTTTGTTTATCTCCTTTATTCATTCTGCCTTGAAATAAAGCAGAAAAACTCTGCCTTAAATCATAAGATTAATTTCTGCCTTGTTTCAAGACAAAAATAAATGTTGTCTTGTTAATTTGTGCCTTGAAACAAGTCAAAAAAATCTTGGCATTTCAACTTTCAAAGCAGATAATTTTCTGCCTTGAAAGCCTTTTTGATGTAGATTTTTTGAGAATATATTTTGTAGAAAGTGATTTTATGGGAGAATGTGTGGTTTAGAAGTAGGGAAAAATGGGTCCAAGTGCAAAATTCTTTTATTGGGATAATGTATGGTTGAAAATGAATTTTAAAGAATCTCTACCAAACAGGGTTTAAATAGCATTATTCATTTATGCTTAAATAGCATAATAATTTCAGCCTTAAAAAGGATTTTTATCTAGGCAGATTATATGCTTGATATTTTAGTCAAGGTATAATCTGCCTAAGGGCGAATTTTTTAAATTATAATTACATAGTTAAGCGAGTAGAATTTTTTAGGACGAGCTAGCGGGCCGGTCAGGTTCCCATGAAATTTTGTCGGTTTGGTTCAAGCCCAGACCACTAACTGGAACAGGCCATTCCCGGTTCAGGTCAGTGGTGGGCCGTTTTGAACCGGGCCACCGTGTTGACATGCCTAACATATTTCATTCCTGCAAGTCTGGAATGACAAATTTTGAAGTTATAATGTTTGTGAGCCATGACATTGCCATAAATACTGGCCACTCTTTACTTTGAATTGCCGCCCTTCTTTATTTTCTTTTGATCATGTTCACCAATAAGACTAATGTATGTTACTCGTTACATTCAGGTCTAGGGGTGTCCTCTGCTTGGCTTCTAGGTGTTGGGCTTTCTTGCTTATTCGGCCTAATTGTTGGATTTGTTATTCGTCCTTATATTATTCCCCATGTAAGTGTCTCATATTAATGTAGTTCCTGGTTATATGACCTCATTAGTCACATATTTCTCTGACAAAACCTTGTAGACAGGAAGGATCCAAGCTTCATCATCGCAGCGGGACATGGAATCAATGGAATCAATGCCTAATGAGTCTGGAGAGACAAATAGTGATATTCTGCTCCGACATCAGAAGCGTAGTTGTTAGCTCAACAGCATATTCACTTTGTACGAGGCTCCTGGGTTTAAGCCTCTCCACTCTATCTCTAATATTTAGGCTTTGGACAGTAGAATCTCGGACTTCATGTAAAAAAGCAGTATCTTTGATGGATTGTGATGTATTAAATAGTCATCAGCTAGATAAAGCACAGACAGCAGTAATGGACCAATTAACGGACTTGATTAGTTTTGATGGAAGCCTGTCACCATTGGAAAAGTCCAACGAAAACATTGAGCAAGAAGCGAAGAGAGAAAATGCTGAACCTGGTAAATATAGAAAGATCAACGGTATGATTCAAACAAATATTGCGAGTTTCGCAGAGAAATCTCCTGGAGTTTCATTGGAAGAGTCTTCAGAATGCAGCTTAGGCTTGATTAAGAGAAGATTAAATGCTGGTAATGGCTTTTACTGAGGCATTTTCTATTTTCATTGCTATTGTTGTAAATTTTTGGGTTATGCTGTCATCTATTACTGCAACATCTAACTATGCAATCATATTTTATTAAGTATCCTTTTCCTTTGTGCTTGTTTTTAATGACTTCAGTCTGCTTGAGTTTCATTGAAGCCCATTTTTGATCGGAAGAACTCAATTGTTTGCTTTCTACTGTGACGCTTAAAAATATAAAAACGAGTACAAAAGGAAAAATACAAATTAAACACGGACAAATCATCGGTTACTAAAGGAGAAGAAAGTTTTATTAGTTAAGAAAGCCTCGCAATAAAATATTTTCTATCTCCTCTCTCTACACATAGGTAGATTGTTCAAAGTACGACGTATGCATTATATTCAAATCACTCCTTGTGAAGGCACATGGTAATGACATCCAAAATATCAGTTTCAAGGGTCATTTGGAGCATCATAATCTAGGGATGGGGGGTAGAGGCAACCTCCCCAGCCCCGCCAAGCAATTTCTCGTGCCGTTACCCCGTTTAATTAATATTATTATCTTTTTTTAAGTTTTTGATAATTTATTTTATTGTCCCCATTTATTATATTGAGACAAATAAATTTAATTGTCATTTTCTATTAGAACTAATAAAATTTCGTGAAATTTTTCATTTAAAGTATTGAAATTTAAAAAAAAAAAAATTTAACGGGGCGGGCGAGGCACCCGTTACCCGAACCCGCCCTAGGGGCAAAATTTTTCGTCTTGTCCCCGACCCGAATACTCAATTAACGGGTAATCCTCGCCCCCGCGGGTATCGAGTTTTTTCGCCATCCCTATCATAATCTTTGAAAAGTAGATATCATATATTAAAATTCATTATCAACAACATTCGTATCATCTAGAGCCTCTTTAGACTCCATTTTTTCTCGCTTTGAGATGTTGCTTCAACTGCTAGCAAATTTTTTTTTTTAATATGTCCCCTTTTTTTTCATAGTAGTATCTTTTCACGTTTCCCCTTATACCAGATTGAGAATCGTCATCTCTCTGACCATAATTCTTTTCTCGTGATTCACCTTTACCACACCTTGTGTTACGGATCGCAGCCGCAGTTTGCCCAACTTCGACAGCACATTGTAACAGTTTATTTAAATTGTAAAATAGATAAAAATTAAAAGAGTTTAGTATGATCCTTCAGCATTTAAACGTCTACTCCCGCCGTTGGGTTTTTGTTTCGAAATCTATTATAGGGGGTATTAGTCTTTCAAACAATCTTTCAAACTTTCTAGTGTTCGCCCCCTACACTAGCCATTGTAATTTCCTGTTTTCAGCAATTGTAATTTCTAGCTTCCAAGCGATCAATGATCAAGTTATGTTCAATGCATTTCAATTTTATGTTGCAAGCTTTCTTTAAATTG
>CAIGRT010151120.1:0-11308 GCA_903798405.1 Fraxinus platypoda | reverse complement strand
TATGTTCTTTAAAAATAGAAAGTCTATTGGAGATGCTCTAATCCAGGTTATCTTGTCCATCCTATAACCAGAAATGGAGACCACAAAGAAGAAAGAAAAGAATACTCTTGTTAGTTCAAGTAGAAAGCATAGTTGAGGAAGAAAAGGAGACGGTAAAAAAGAAAGAAAAGAATACCATTTGTCAGTTTGATTAGAAATAGGTTCTCACCGTAAGGTGCAAGTTGGAGTTCTTCCTACACAAGAACAAAGAGCTAAAATTGAAGATAAATTATGATTAAATTAAATAGATCAACTAAATTTTGTTGCTACAATATTGGATTCAGAAGCAAGGCACCAAGTGAAATAAAATTGAACCGTTTACTAATACAAGTATCTTACATATGTAATATAAAGGTAGTCCATATTGAAAACAAGATTCAACAATTCCAGTGAGAGTGAAGTCGCCCAATAGATCAGTTTACAATCTTTTCATAAGCACAAAGATGTCGGTGTATCCAACGGGAATATGATCAAGGTTTGGGTTTTGAGCCTCTACTATTATTTCAATAGTCTCATTCACTGAAGGATGCAAACTATAATTGTTTGATCAAAGAGAATTTAGTGGGCATCAAGACAATAACTAATAACTTGGCTCCAAATGATATTCACACTATTCCAAATATTTCAATGTATGGTAAAATAGCAACACCTTTATGGTCTCTCAATAATAGCATTTAAGCAAAATAAATTGCACATAGAGGTGTGATGCACAGTCACAATAGCTGCATAAGAGTGAAATGTCATCACCACCATTATAATGGTTAGTAATGAGATCAGCATCAGTTGGTTCCTGATGCCACAACAATTGCGTATTTGCATCACGATGAGTAAAAGTTCATACAATAGTCTAATTAGTCAATTTAAATTATATAAAATCAAACAAAATATGCATGTATGCTTGAATCTCTGGAACCAAAATGTATATACAGTCACATGCCCATCTCTAGATGCCTTGGTAGAATTATTTTCCATTCTACCTAAACTCAGTAAACATATGTGTTCACAGCTTTAATCGACTCCTCAGGCATGGAGAAACAAACAAATCCAAACTCCTTTACTCTTTCGGTCTTTCCTTTATCATCTCGCATAAGCTTCGCAGGACTAATTGTACCATATAGTTAAAATGGTACTACCAACATGATAAATGCACAGCTGAACCGTGCTATCAACTGCCGTGCTTCCTGAATTTTAGGAGTGGAATGTCGAGTTAGTTAGACACCTGGCAAATCAATTCTAGAATGTTCCTTGTATGTAAATTGCTTGTATAGCTTCAGTGCTTATTTAAACCATTGTAAATAATCAATTTGTAATTAATTCAAGTAGTAATTCCAATCATTTTCTCATTTCTTTAACTTGGTATCAGAGCCAAAATCATGGCTAACACCGAGAATCAATCCATTCCAACTGAGTTAAGTTCAGCACCAGCCATTCGAGTTGCTGCAAGCTTCAGCATGCCATTTGGAATGAATCTCACTCAGACGACATCAGTGAAACTCAACAAAAATAACTTCCTCCTATGGAAGAACATGGTTATGCCTATTATTAGAGGACACAATTTGGAAGGATATTTGCTAGGAACAAAGGTGTGTCTAGCAGAGTTCCTGACTACTCAAACCTGCGTTGGCCAAGGAGAAGCTGTGGAAATGATCTAGAATCCAGAGTATAACAAGTGGATTTCAACTGATCAATTGTTGATTGGATGGCTATATTCGGCCATGACTCCAAAGATAGCAGTAAAAGTTATGGGCTGTACCAGTTCAAGTAAACTATGGACATCAGTGGAAGAGAATTTTGGCATATTGAACAAGTGGAGAGTAGTGTTCCTCACTGGGGAATTGCAAAGGATAAGGAAGGGATCCATGACTATGGACCAATACCTCACCACTGTCAAACAATTGGTTGATAACTTAGAGATCGCAAGAAAAATCATCAACCTAAGTGATCTTATAACCCAAGTACTCTCAGGTCTAGATGAGGAGTACACCCCCATAGTAGTACAAATTAACGACAGGGATACCATCTCCTGGTATGAGTTATCATCCGTGCTTATGACATTTGAAAGCAGACTGGAATATCTCAATCAAGTCAGGAACAACTTTACCTCAATGAATGTTGGTCAATCAAGTGTTCATCTGGTCCACAGAAATTATCCAAGCACTGGAAGAGGTTTTAGAGGAACCAACAATGTAAGATCAGCAGGCTTCAGATGGAGAGCAAGAGGCAGAAGTAGAACTGTGGCTAGGAGACAAAATGAAAACAGAGGGCCATGTCAAATTTGTGGACTCCAGAATCATTCAGCAAGTTGGTGCTTCAATCGATATGATGAAAGGTATATGGGTAGCAAACCTAACAATCAAGGGCACCAGAATAACAACTTTGTACCTTCTGCATATGTGGCACCACCTCAAACCCTTGAGGATCCATCCTGGTTTGTGGACTCCGGTGCAAGCAATCATGTGACAGCTGAAAGAGGTAATCTGCATACTGGCACCAAGTATGAAGGTAAAGGGAAATTGTTGGTTGGTGATGGAAACTCACTACACATTGCACATATAGGGAATGGTAATGTTCCTACACTAATTGATAAACCTCTCTTAGTAAACAAGTTATTACATGTGCCTTCTATTAAGAGAAACCTTGTTAGTGTCTCTCAGCTCACCAGTGATAACAAAGTGTTTAGGGAATTCTACTCTGATTGTTGTGTTGTGAAGGACTTGCAAACGAGGAGGAACCTGCTACAAGGGATGCTTAAGGATGGGCTGTATCGGTTGAACTTACCAGGTCACAAACCACAGCACAAAGCAACAGAGTCAAATCATCAAAATAAATCCAACTGCTTCACAGTAAGCTCCAGTTGTGAAGAGTCAGCCCAAGTAGACAAAGTGTCTGAG
Source organism: Fraxinus platypoda (assembly GCA_903798405.1). Taxonomy (NCBI): domain Eukaryota; kingdom Viridiplantae; phylum Streptophyta; class Magnoliopsida; order Lamiales; family Oleaceae; genus Fraxinus; species Fraxinus platypoda. The sequence goes on along the minus strand of CAIGRT010151120.1, from coordinate 8,378 downwards.
TCTGAACTTGATGTTGGGCATAGGAGGTTAGGTCATCCTTCAAATCATGTGTTGAGTCAAGTTCTTGAGTCTTGTAATAAATTCAAACAAGCTAATGAAACTTCAACTTTCTGTGAGTCGTGTAAGCTGGGGAAATCTCATGCATTGCCTTTTAATACCACCTTATCATATGCCTCAAATCCTTTAGACCTTGTACACACTGACGTATGGGGACCAGCACCCCTAAATTCTACCTCTGGATTTAGATACTACATAGTTTTTGTGGATGACCATAGCCGTTTTACTTGGATCTACCCCATGAAACATAAATCTGAAGCCCTGAATATCTTTACTCAGTTCAAAAAATTAGTTGAAAACCAACTGGAGAGAAAGATTAAAACTCTGCAATCGATTGGGGAGAAGAGTTTAGGAATTTTGGTAAAATTGCTCTAGAATCAGGCATAGAAATTAGACACTCATGCCCTTACACCTCTATACAAAACGGTAGGGCAGAAAGAAAACACAGGCACATTACTGAAACTGGTCTGACATTGCTAGCTCAAGCCCAAATGCCTTTATTCTACTGGTGAGAGTCATTCAAAATAGTAGCCTACTCAATAAATAGACTATCTACTTCTATCCTTAAAAACAAGTTACTTTATCAGACCTTATTTGGAAGAGTTTTTGATTACAAGTTGCTCAAAACCTTTGGTTGCACATGCTATCCCTGCCTTAGACCTTATCAGAAGCATAAGTTCAGTTTTCATTCACAGAGATGCGTCTTCCTTGGTTATGGTGATTTATAAAAAGGATATAAATGTCTGAGTTTAACAGATAGAATTTACATTTCGAGACATGTTGTGTTCAATGAGTCAGAATTTCCTTTTAGAACAGGTTTCATAAACAAGCTAGCTCAGTCACAAACTTCTGAAATAACCATGAGTTTCATTCCCTTCGTTGAGTCAAGTCATAAAACTATTCCTCTAACCACCACTGATACAGCTCAGCCTGTTTGAGGGTGAAGAAGATGCAGGTAACATTGATGAGGAAAATCAAGAAGAATTAACTAGTCATGAGGAAACTGAGATGTAGCCTGGTGAAAAGAGTACTGGAATTGTTGCTGAGACCACAGGGAATGAAAATGCTATCCAGAATATTGGCCATCAAATGATTACTAGAAGCAAAGTTGGTATTTTCAAACCAAAAGTTTACTTAAGTCAAGTACATGATAGATTAACTGAGATTGAGCCATTGAATACTGATGAGGCTCTATTAAGTAGTAGTTGGAGAAAAACAATGCAGGAAGAATATAATGCCTTGATGAGGAATGAGACATGGACACTTGTACCGCTTGTGACTGGAGCAAAAGTTATTGTAAATAAGTGGGTATTCAAGCTGAAATTTGACACAAAAGGAAGAGTGCAAAGGCAGAAAGCAAGACTGGTTGCTAAGGGTTTTCTTCAACTCCTGGGATAGACTTCAGTGAAACATTTAGCCCTGTTGTTAAGGCATCAACACTGAAAATTATCCTAACACTTGCTATATCTAAAGACTGGGAAATTAGGTATGTTGATGTGAACAATGCGTTTCTGAATGATGAGTTAAGTGAAGTGGTATATATGGATCAGCCACAAGGATTTGTGGATAAAGAAAATCCTGAATTTGTTTGCAAATTAAAGAAGGCTTTGTATGGACTAAGACAAGCACCTAGAGCCTGGCATGAGAGGCTAAAAGGCACTCTATTAGACTGGAGTTTCAAGCAATCGAGGGCAGACAATTCACTATTTTTTCTGGAAGGTGAAAGGGATGTGCTATTTGCTTTGATATATGTAGATGCCATTGTTATAACAGGTAACAATAAATGCCAAATACAGGACTTCATTGATAAGTTAAACACCTGTTTTGCACTTAAAGATATGGGGACTCTTAGCCAATTCTTGGGAATTAAGGTTCACAGAGATAAACCGGGTTATATCTAACACAAACCAAGTATGCTGAGAGCCTACTCAAGAAGTTTGGTTTTGAAAAATTAAACCCAAGCCTGACACCAATGACAGCAGGCAAACTGACTTCCAAAACTGAAGGGGAAGCTATGAAGGATCCAACTTTATTCAGAAGTGCCATTGGGGGTCTTCAATATCTGGTTCATACAAGACCAGATATTACTTACTCTGTCAACAGGTTAAGCCAAATCCTCCAAGCACCTACTGATATCCACTGGAAGCTACTGAAACGAGTCTTCAGATACTTAAAGAGAACATTAAACCTTGGCATTGCAATTAGAAAAAGTAACAATCATGACATAGAGGCGTTTGCAGATTCAGACTGGACCTCCTGTCCAGACGACAAAAGGTCTACTGCAGGTTACTATGTATACATTGGAGATAATTTGGTGTCTTGGAGCTCAAAGGAACAGCATGTTGTTGTCAGGTCTAGTACAGAGGCTGAGTACCGGGCACTAGCTCACACTGCTTCAGAAATTACATGGATTCAGTCACTAATGAATGAGCTGAAGATACCACAGAAATCAGTGCCTAACATCTGGTGCGACAACTTGAGTGCAAGTGCACTGGCCTCAAATCCTGTGTATCACACAGGCACTAAGCACATAGTGCTTGATGCTCACTTTGTAAGAGACAAAGTGATGAAGGAAGAACTAAAAATACAATATGTACCATCTTCGGATCAAACGGCAGATCTACTCACTAAACCACTAGCTCATCCAAGATTTCAATTTCTCAGAGACAAGCTTGGAGTGGTGGAAACTCACTCCACCTTGAAGGGGAGAGTTAAAATGGTACTACCAACATGATAAATGCACAGCTGAACCGTGCTATCAGCTGCTGTGCTTCTTGAATTTTAGGAGTGGAATGTCAAGTTCGTTAGACACCTGGCAAATCAATTCTAGAATGTTCCTTGTATGTAAATTGCTTGTATAGCTTCAATGCTTATTTAAACCATTGTAAATAATCAATTTGTAATTAATTCAAGTAGCAATTCCAATCATTTTCTCATTTCTTTAACTCATATTGACTAAAGTGGTCTCACAGCTCATAATCAGTTTCGTCACATGCACATTCGAAGCCTGGAATTAGAAGGTTGAAAGAAATTCATGAACATATAGACGATATGAACATTTTTACAAGTCTTCAAAGAAGGAAATGATTCCTGAGAATCTGGTATTTCGAGATTTTCTTCTACCTTTTCTCCTTAAACTGATGGCGTAACATTTTTTCACCTTCTGTTTTCTTTTGTACCTGGACCACATATAAACTTTTTGAGCCGACGCAACACAAACAAGATGATGAGAAAAGACAAAACATAATGATAAACTAAAGGAAATCGATTCACGCATTTTTAACAACTTATGTAAGTGATGTAGCCAAGAGTACCTTCTTTGTGATTGGAACTGGAAGAGGTTTTGTGCTAATGAAGATAAATCACAATGACATTAATATCATCGTCGAGATGACGTTTGATTCCTTATCGGTCTTATTAAGGTCCTTACATCTCACTTTTGTCTTCTTAATTAGCAGCCTCCTTAAGTGCACCTTCTACCATTCCTTGCAAAAGTTTCACCATAAAAAATCATCTTGTTTGATTAAAACGAAAGGAAATGCATTCAAGATGAACCCAACTATAAACACCTAAACTGAAATTATATCCTCTACTTACAACTCTTGGGTTTATTTGAACAGCTACTTCATTACTGATGTGTTCCCAGAGGCCATCCAAGGCAAATATTAAAAAAAGGTAACAAAATCAATGCAGTAGTGAAAAACTAAACTACCATAGAAGTGAACTCCTTAGTCCCTACTTGAACAACGTTTGCATTTTACTGAGCAATCGAGACTACAACTACTGATAACCTACGAAATCCCTATGCACTTTTATACCAACGGATTAGAAATATCTAAATTATTAACATTTGCCCAGATATACCTGAGTAACAGTGGGAAGATCATGTTCCTATTGTCCTTGGTTTTTATGCATATTGAACATCCAAGTGAAAATTGCATAGATAATGGACAGTCTGATTATAGGCATTCACACATATAGGCTAACGAACATTGAACTGTAACAATTGTAAGAGAATGATTTTTCACGTTCAATGAGATTTAACTGGAAAAGAAAAGATGAAAAGACAAGTTCACGAAATAAATTCACATGTAGAGTAGAGATTATCCAAATGGGGCACGTAGAGAGACATGAACAACAAAGAAAAAATCCAAAGATGATACAAACCTTTTTCATATTTAGACCCTCTATCAAGGAGCAAAAATAAGAAGAATTAATGAAGGGAAAAGCATTGAGAAAACACATTCAAGTGCGATAAAAGAATACAATATCTTCAATAACTCAATGACAAAACATGTAATAGATAGCCGACATATTATTTCTGGTTGGTAGTGCCCTTCTTCTTCAATAGGTTTCCAAATTTGTGCAGCAAGGGTTTCTTCTTCTTCTTCTATTGTTTTGATAGAGAGTTGGTGTTAGGGAACTTTTTTTTTTTGGATGATTGATAGGTTCGACTAAAAATGTGTACAAAAGAATAGCATCATAAACAAAAAAGATTTTAGGTTTACTCGATAGATGGTTATACTAACCTTTGTTGTTTTCTTGTTGAATGAGGTTTCACATCCATATTTATCCAGTTTGGGTGCAAAGAAGTCTTCAATCATTGCTTTAAATCTAAAATAGAAAGTGTACAAGGAAAGAATCGTTACATATAAATAGTAAATGAAACAATAAGCTTTATATCAACGAAAACATAGAAATAGTATAGATAATTAAAAGAAAATATTTATGAGTACCTTGTTCTGAATGATTCAATACATTACGATCATTGGGGGTGCAAGAAATATTTATTAAAACAAATATCAACTGCAAGCTTTCGTCTGTATATACTCATCCTGTCTGGGTCAACTGTTTCTAATGGGTAGTCCAAAACGAAACATTCTATAAATTCGAGTATCAATAATATGCAGTTTGGCTTGCAAACAAAACGATTTTTGTTAGCAGAAGATAGTATTATAGATGTGAAATTAAATCAAATAGAGATATTGTAAATAGTATTTTGAATGTTTACCTGTTGTTCGCACAAGATAAATAAGGTATGATATCCAACTTCAGTTTTCTGTTTGCATGGCTACTCAGATCTCATCTATCGAACAAAAATGTTGGACATGATAATAATTTATCAACATAAGTGTATACTATATGTGCATCTGCTGTAATTTCTTGTAGTGTATGCTCATTATTGCTGCAATTATAGATTTGGAATTTCCATTCACGAAAATTAACGAGATAAAGATACCAAGTGTTAGTTGAATGTGAAAATGGAATTAATAAATAGTTGCATTGGATTCATGGACGACCAGCGATTGGCAGGTTGCCATTTACATAGTCGTTGAAGCGAGTCATGGTTGAAGGTTCGTTACGTTGTGGATTTATTGCCCATATGCGATGACGAACACATTTCGCTGCAAATGCAAAGTCCATGTTTGCATATTCTTTAGAAACGAGGGTGCAACCATCGTTGATCAATTGTCTGAGTAATTTTAATTCCACATCGACAATTTGATACAATAAACAAATGTAAGTTAGATGTATTGAATATAGAGGAAAATTGTATTAAATTTTATTTGACTAACCGCAACACCGATATCTTTTTTTGGATCCAGTAAATTCTTCAATGTGTCTCTTGTATAGAGATTATCGTTTCCAATTTGTCAATATGCCCTGCATAATGTAATTTAAATTAGTCTGAAATAACGTTGTTGTAAATTATAATATTGAAGTTCATATAATAAAAGTTGATTTCTTACTCAGATAGATGGCGTGGTATCCAATCTCTGATTGTTGTATAGTCTTCCATAAGATAGTCTTCTAAAGGATAACTAGAAGACTGAATCTTTTTTTGTTTGCCCTTTTTTTTTGTCTTTTTTCTATTTTCCTCCGTCAAATTCTCGACTGGAAAAAGTTGCTGAGATGTTGAGCCATGTTGTGGTTCTGTAGTATGAACTAGACTCTTCTGGAGAGGAATATCTTGATGGAAAGAAGCCATGTTTGACTCCCACTGAGATAGCTTGTTCAGTATATTGTTATGCTCTTCTGTAACATAAGATTTTACTGAAGTGAAGCTGGTATCGATATGATGTTGCATGCTTTTATAATGTTTTTGCCATTGTTGTTGTTGTTCAAAGAAGTGTTTTTGGTGGTCAAGAAGTACTTGGTATTGAGTGTCTTGTTTGCGCGCTTGTTCAGAAATGTGTGCGCTAAACAAAGTATCACAAAAACGTGGAATATCTTCCATGGCAGATTGCATCTGTTGGTAGTGGTCTTGTTGCCATTTTTGGTGTTGTTCAAACAACTCTTTTTTTATTTTGGAGAATTGGTTCGTAATGGCTTTCTTCTTTTTTTGATTCTTCAACAATATTCGTTCTTAAATTGCTACATACATCTGACACTATACCTTGCCTGTATGTATTCATCATTTGTTCCATCTCTTCTCTAGTTACATAATTAGTATGAATGGTAGTGGAACTTGGGCTAGCTCCAACTGAAGTATGTGTTGTTAAAACATGAGGACCAATTGGTATATTATTAATGTCATCTTCATCTTCTGGAATTTGTTGCACTATGTTGTTTAATTCTCCATTTTCAATACGATCTAGTATCCTGTGGGGGTTATCTTAGGGTAATGATATAGTTGTGTACCATAATGTCTGCAATTCTTGTTCTGTAGGTTGCAACAATGGAAGAACTTGGATATGTAATTGTAATTGTAATAAAATAGTTAAATGATTTCTGTTGAATGCTTGTTCAGAAGTTATGATTGAGTATATAATGTAGGATAACAAAGAAATATAGCTGAATAATTAAATAACCTCTTGGGTAGTTAAGAATTGTTGAACTATTGGTTCTGATAGTATTTTATTTGGTTTTCACTTATACATTCTAGGGCTCTGTTCTATTTTATATCTACGTCGTCCAAATTTTCGCCTAATTTGTGGAAATGCTTCATATATCCAGAACTGAAAAAATGGGTAAATAAATATTAGAAATATGAAATATTTATTTATAAATAAATTAGGTAAACAATTAAGAATATAGGATGAAAGTACCTGGAATGCAAGTGGATATCCATTTAATGAGTATTTACATTCGTTCAGGTTATTTTCTTGCATTTTTTTGTATTCGTTCCAACTGTGAATGTTGCAATGAGTTCAATAAAGTATAATATGATTTACGACCCCATGGGTACTCAAGGAAATCTTCAAGATGCTCTACCATGTCTAGAGTTCTGTAGTCAATGTTCCTTTCAGTAGGCTTTAAAACACATTCTACTAACATCACTCGTCCAAGTTTGAATTTATTTTGTTGATGTTCGCATAGATGAAATGCTTCAGAAATCATTCGTATGCTGATTCTTTTCGTACCATTAAAGTATTGGTTTCGGAGCTTATCATTGTTTGGGTTTAGATTTACAGAAATCTCATGACAAGGTAAGTCGGTAATGAGACAAAATTCTTGCATACCAAAGCGGGTTAAATAATCATCTAGTTTTACCCATACTTCATTGTTTTTCCCTGAATTGACAATTCTCATGATGAATTCATGAACCAATTTGCTGCTAAATTGCTGTTTCTCTTCCTCTCTATGAATAAATCCATATATAAATCCGTAGAAATTAGTGCACATTAAAGATGATTGGTCATCAGTATTGATAAGTTGTATGAAATCTTTAACATATTGATGATTTGGATATTGAGTAATTGTAGCAGAAAATCAATGATCTGGGGATACTATATATGCCAAAGACATCTATAGGAGTAACCAATGAAATTAAATGTAGTTATTAAAAATGTATAGTCATAATGGTACAACTTACGCACAAAAGTATATAATAATATCAGAGTTTGTATGACAATTGTTGCCATAAATTGTCCTAATGACAATGAACAATGTTAGATAGAAATATTTATACAACATAAATCGAAGAAGAAGAGAACATAGGGACTATATTATCTTCCATGAGGTAAATGCTTAGATAAAATACAAGTTCAAAGAGTGAATTGTATACTTCAGTTGGTTAAGTGAAGTCAATAAAAAACAGATGGTCAGAGAAGGGAAAGAAATGAGTACTGACATTATGATCAAAAGCATTTTTGATTACATATGTAGGTCAATGAATTGCCTCCCCAGATAAATACTAACTTCAATATTAACGATTCATTTCACACGAGCTCCAACTGTTTGGCCCCCATTTTTTTCCATTACATTACATTAATTTTTTCTCTCTCTTCATTTCAACCACACATTCATCAAATAAAATAATATTACACACAAATCTAAAACTTTTCATTACTTTTCTACCGTACATTCTCCTATCAATC
>CAIGRT010151119.1:0-13319 GCA_903798405.1 Fraxinus platypoda | reverse complement strand
AAGTCAAACGAAGTCGAAATATTATATTTTTAATAGAATTTCGAAGTGCTCATAACCTAGTTTCTCCCATCCTTAACAGCGTGCGAAACTGCCAACCGTAGCGAAAGTTACCACTCGTCGAAGCAGCCGTTCCAAAATTATATTAAATTTATATTAAATTATATTCCATATGGACCATTTCTACAAATTACCATAAGTTTCAAACGGATGGTTAACGGTTGATGGATGGAAGGACCAATTCCGCAAGAATCGTTTGAAATAAGGGTACAAATGCCAATTTTAAAACGATAGGGACCATTTTAGCAATGAGTGTAAACGTTGGGGACCATTTCTGCTAATTACCCTTTCTAAACTCTTGGACCATTTCTGCAAATTACCATAAGTTTCTAACGGATGTTTAACGGTTGATGGATGGAAGGACCAATTCCGCAAGAAACGTTTGAAATAAGGGTACAAATGCCAGTTTTAAAACGATAGGGACCATTTTAGCAAAAGGTGTAAATGTTGGGGACCATTTCTGCTAATACCCTCCTTATTACATATAGTTTTATACCTTGCCAAAGAGAAAGTATTGCAAGGTATGTTTTTAGAGGAGCAACGTTATTAAAACCGGTGGGCTTCTCTGTGAGGTCTAACAATAATCCCAAAATAGGTCAAATTTTCGAGCCCTAGTTTAATTCCAAATAGAGATTGTCTTGAAGTACGAAAGCAATATGAGACCTGCCCAATTCGCCCATGCAATTGCATGAACATTACAGCTACAATCGCATGGGCATCTGTTTAGCATTGCTATTTTCTAGTTAGGCAAATTGTGACAACACCTTGATTGCAAGGATAAGCTTTTCATTCTTTATGCAATTTGGACTTTGGATCTCCTTTATAGTTTGGCTATGTCCTCAATTCTATAGGAGGCCTTCCGCCTTTCATACTCGATGTTCGGTCTTTAACATCCAGAATTTTTTCTCCTTTGGTTTTTATTGCTCAATTTTCGTTCATATTCATCATCTAACATCCAATATCGACTTTTTTCCTAAAACAATCATTAGTTACACAAATTTATGTATCAATGCCCTAAAAGTCCTCCTAAATCTCATTTTTGATGATTCGAATGTAAAATCACACTTATCAATGGTATATCGTCATTTATTAGAATAAAATGTTTCAATAATAATTGAACATAGTCATGATCACGATTTACTCACTGAACTTTAAAATACTTTCTAATAGACACTTTTCTTTGAGACGTTGCACAATATCTATTACCAACTAGATTCCATTACCCTCATCGTTGACGTGTTAGACAAAAAATAAACATAGACGTTACGATCGTTTAAAATAGACAACTCAGCCAAACCATCTAAGTAAAATATTTCATTACTTAACCAACTTATACTATGGTCATAGTTTACTCATCAAACTTTAATTTTTTCCCCAATGATCACTCATCTTTGAGACGTTGCACTCCATCCATCATTTCCACATTTGTGTCCTTCTTTACTAAAGTACTACACAAAATTCTCACATGGCAAGTTGTGATCATTTAAAAGAATTGTGACCCAACCAAACCATCCAACTCACTAGAATTACCATATGTGAAACACGACTTCCATGTATAGCTAAATTGTGTACTGATACAAGATCAATTGTTGAGAATGACGATAGGAGCTACTACTTACTTATAAAGTCATTTTCCCAATTGTACCATCTGGCCAACATCTCTCGTGTCCTACCATTTGAGAAAGAAAATATTATCGAACTCCGCCAGTTGGCAGACAATGACATTTTCTTCCTCAAATGGTCGAACTAGGGCTGAAAATGAGCCCGGCTGAGCTCACATTATTTTTCACAAGCCAAACTGAGTTCTGCTCGTAAGGCCCACGAGCTTAGGATTGAGCCGAACATGAGTTCTCATGGTTGAAAAAGTCGAGCCGGCTCGACTCCATCCATTTTCACCCATTAGGATTAGAGAGATGTGGGGTAGATGGTACAATTAGGGGATAGGGCTTTATAAGTACGTAATGGCTCCTCGCGTCCTTCTCAACAATCAATTATGTCGAGTATATAATTTAGTTATACGTGGGCGAGATGAATGAAATGCGGGCTGGGGTTTTGGGGGGCTGAAATTGGGGGGCGAATAATCGAGATTTAAAGAAGTTTACGGGGCCGTGGAAGTCGTGTTTCACATATGGCGGATGATGGATGGCAACGTCTCAAAAATAAGTGACCATTGAGAAGCAGTTTGAAGATTGATGAATAAATAGTGACACTAGTATAAGTTGGGTGAGTAATGAAATATTTAATTTAGATGGTTTGGTTGAATTGTCAATTTTTAGACGGTCGAACATTCCCCGTGTATTTTTCGTATACACGTCAGCAATGATGATAATGAAATCTGGTAGATGATGAATGGTGTACAATGTCTAAAAGATGAGTAGCCATCAAGAAGTATTTTAAAGTTTAGTAAGTCAGTCATGACTATGACTAAGTTGAATGATTATTGTAACATTTTACTCTACATTTATATTGGTTTTTTTTATTATTATTAGGTTCGTAACAATATTTTCAAGAATTAGCAATCGTGTTTTAGATAAAAGTATCTGGAATAAATGAATTACAAAAGTGATGTTAAATATAGGATTACATTTTATCGCAAACCATAAATTTTCAGTATTAATCAAGTTTTTAATACTGTTTTTCTTAATAGTTGAATTAACTGTTTTTGCCATAACATAAAGTGAATTATGGCTTGCCTCCCTAATTTTTCAATTAGTCTATTTTGAGATCCTAACCTTTAAAGATGGTAGTATGAATCTCTGAACTATTTAAAATGTGTAAATATGAATTTTTATGGGACATAAACCATCAATTTAAAAATTAAACTCAGATGCAACTTCCAGGTAACTTAAAGTTAGAAACAAAAATCGTCGAATCACTTAATGTCTTGTCAAAATTTAAAATTTACACTGACAATTTTCATTACGTACTGATCGATTTCACGATTTTTTTTTTTGCTTTAACAGATTGGAAACCAAAACAAAACTGGAAGTTTGGGGAACCCGACTTTAATTTTTCTACATTACGAAGTTCTCGTTTTGTTTCTAACGATTAATACATCAAATTATCAAAATAAATTAAGCAATTGACCGGATCAAAGCATTAGAGTTAGTAGGTTACTCGTTCATTGTTTAGTAAAATTGCTCGCTTCATGGTAAAAAATAAAAATTAAAATTAACGTTAAATCATGTCTGATAACTCGATCAAACCTAACCTTTCATAGATCCAGATGATGGGTCTGTGAGCTGGATCGAGTAGTCCGATAAGGTTTTGATAACTACGGCTTAAACCAGCTAAGAGGAAGCAACCTGCCTCCATTGGTTACTTTCCACGTGGCACAAATAATGCAGGCGCCATCAAACTCCCACACGCATGAACAATTCGCTACAAGACGTTCCAATTTTCAAACCCTCACATAAAACTGCCCAATTGGATTACCGATTTGGACAAATCTCTATTCTGATCCTTTTAAAAATCTGTTTGAACCACAAACAAAAAGGAAATTACATACTCCAAATTGTTGGTTACCATATAATAATGGAATAAAGAGGTTTAACAATAATCCCTTTTGTTGTCCCTTTCTCTCTCACTATATAGTTGTAAGTATAGTGATTATCTACCCAATTGGGAATTCATAAGTGGGTTTGGTTGCCTACTTTTAAATTCAATGAATAGTTTTTGATTACTGACTATGCAGGGCTTTGGCTTTACTTCTTAGCCAAATTGGATGCTTTTTAATTGATGAAGTTGAAAAAAGGGGGTTGCTGTCAATTGGTGGAAGATTGAAGAGAAAGAAAAGTTGAAATTCCAAGATTATTTCATCGATCAAAAGTTGATTCCCAGAAGATCGAATCGCTGAAATGTAAGTGCCCACTTTATCTTCTCTACACACGTATAAAAATATGATTAAACAAGGCTTTAGATATATGAATTTGATCATTTTCCATGGAAAATATCAGTGAAATGGCGGCATTTGTGGAGCCTCCAAATGGGATTAGGCCTATGGGGAAGCATTACTACACAATGTGGAAAACTTTGTTCGAAATCGACACGAAGTACATTCCCATCAAACCAATAGGCAGAGGAGCGTACGGGATAGTTTGTTCATCGATTAATAGGGAAACAAATGAAAGAGTGGCTATAAAGAAGATCAATAATGTGTTTGGTAATCGAATTGATGCATTGAGGACTCTAAGAGAATTGATGCTATTGCGGAGCATAAAGCACGAAAACGTGATTGGTTTGAAAGATGTTATGATGCCGATTCATACAAGGAGTTTCAAGGATGTGTATTTGGTTTATGAGTTGATGGATACTGATCTTCATCAGATTATAAAGTCTTTGCAGCCTCTGTCCAATGATCATAGCAAATTTTTTATTTTTCAGGTATAATTTTTCTTGCTAGCTTCATTTCATTTTGATGGTTTATGTTAGAATTAATTATGTTTCCAATGGATGGCTATACGAGGGTGCGGTTTTTGATTTAGACATGTTCGGAATTTTAACGATATTAATGAATAATGAGAGAAATATGTTTGACACACATTCTTTCAAAATGCATTCTTTCAAAACTCATTTTCAACCACACATTATTCAATAAAATAATATTTTTTATCACATCAATAATTTTTTCTTACTTTTTACCACATATTTTCCATCATATCACTATTTAAAATACATTATTTCCTCAATAATATTCATAAAACACACCGTTAATATAATTTACGAATTATAAAGAGTTGGAAAGTGAAGAAATATGGTATGTATCATATAGTAGTAGTAGGTGAAATGTTGCATAAAGAGCTAATTTGACAAAGAGGATTTCTTATAATTACCAACTGATATCCATTGGTTCAAGTGATGATCTTGGAATAGGCTTTGCTTGTGTATATTGTGCTGGCTGGTCATTTTGGTATTATGAAATTAGATGGTATCACATGATCTGGACAAAGATCTGAACAAACTGATTTCTTGAATTTACACTTTCTTGGTCAGTCTTCTGAATCTAGTTTGAACAAAGCTGATCACTCCATCCACCATCTCCTTCCATCCACCATCTCCTTCAGAAATTTTGGATCATCTACTATAATGTCAGGGGGATGAGAACATTGAAGGCTTGGAACTTTCCATTTTTTTTTATGTTATTTAAGACATTGAAATAAATGTTACTTGATACGCTGTTATAGTTGATTTTTCATTGATACGATTACAAAACCATAAGAAGCTCAGAGTTCTTGACATCCTGTTTGGCAGTGTTTCATTTCATTGTACTTTTAGAGATGTGAGAATGCTAACTCTCTGAGCTATTTGTTCGACTATATTGCAAAATGCAGATTCTTAGGGGATTGAAGTATCTTCATTCGGCCAACATTCTCCATCGAGACTTGAAGCCTGGAAATCTCCTTGTCAATGCTAACTGTGAACTGAAGATATGTGATTTCGGACTGGCACGAACTAGCAAAGACAATGGACAATTTATGACTGAATATGTAGTTACACGATGGTATCGTGCACCAGAGCTGCTTCTTTCCTGTGACAATTATGGAACCTCTATTGACGTCTGGTCCGTAGGTTGCATCTTTGCAGAAATTCTTGGCCGGAAGCCAATATTCCCAGGAACTGATTGCCTCGGTCAGCTTAAGCTTATTATAAGTGTTCTTGGTGGCCAACCTGAAGAAGATATTAAATTCATCGATAATGCAAAAGCCAAAAGGTTCATCAGATCGTTCGACTTTTGCAGAGGAACACCTTTTTCTGCTCTATATCCTCATGCTGACCCTTTGGCAATAGATTTGCTTCAAAAGATGCTCATATTTGATCCGTCGAAAAGAATTACAGTCACGGAGGCTCTACACCATCCGTATATCTCAAGTCTGTACGATCCTTCTCATAATCCTCCAGCCCAATCCCCTGTCAATCTTGATATTGATGAGAATATGGGAGAACCTATGATTAGAGAGATGATGTTGAGAGAAATTCTCTATTATCATCCTCAAGCTACTTATGCTAGCATAATGTAATGATGCCGAATTTAGAGAGTTTCCTTGTATATCTTCCCAAAAAACCTAGAGTCCGAGGGAAGGTGACAAAATAATAAGATTTGAAACGAGAGAAAATAAATCAGTTCAGTTGAACCGGTATTAGTCTAGTTTTTATGAGGTACAAAGAAGCAAAGTAGCTTGAACGTTCACGATTCACGGAGTTTGTAATAGCTATGATATATTCATCTAATATATTGGCATGTCCAAACTAGGCATAGCTTATTGTAACTAAGGCATATGAGCTGAGAAATGGTTTATGAGGTAGAAACAGTGATCAAACATTCTTTTGGTTTAATAGTTGACATCGTTGGAGCCCTTGTCAACCACTTTTTTGCTTATATTTGGAAACAAATTTCTGTTGCTAAATTCGTGGTCGATGCCAGGAAAAGAGTAAATAGGAGCTTATTGTTCAGAACAAATTTCTTTCTTTCCTGTACATTGATAGACTCTGTTACTTGGCTACTATCTAGTCCAGTAACATCTGTTAAGGGCCGGGGGTGAATTAAGCTAAATGTACATTCTAGCTTACATTCTAGATGACATTCTCTCCTATGTTGCACAATTTGGACAGTAATGTAAAAGGATGCTCAAAAAATTAAAGGATACGATGGTGCCATGTGGAAAAATGTCTACAAAGACGTAAATATTAATGCACGTGTAGTATGATTGGCCTAGGTACTTCTAAATTCCAAGATATGCCGTCATATACCTACTTCCATGTAGTCTCAATTAGAGCCGGTTTGGCCTCCATTATTTAATATTATAATGAGATGAATAATAATTTTCTAAAAAATGTGCGATCAAAAAAGAAAGAAAAAACTTTAAATTTATGCATAATATTATTTTATTACAGAATGTATGATTGATAAGAAAAGAGAAAAATGAATTATAATTTAATCGAGACCAAACGATGCTTAATGTTTATTACACTTTTCTCCATGCTAATTCACATTACATATAACTACTATTATTCTTTGAATATTGCTATCTAGAACTAGTGATACTAAAGCACTAATCTATATGACATTATATGATAAATTCAATTAAAAGTAAAATTATGTGATTCATTTAATTGAATCTGTAATTTAACGCCATCAATATTGTCATCTAGATTAGTGTTAAACATTAGTGATGCTAAATAACCTTACTCCTATTTTTTAGGACAAAACTTTTATGTTTACGTCAAGTCATATTCTAGTCAAATATGTTCAAATCGCTTAAATTTCTCTCTTAAAATACTTATAATACATATTTTAATAAATATAATTATATAATATAAATACATAGTATCTATGAAGGAAACTAGTCTAACTAATTTTGTTTTCCTCAAAGTAGGAGAAAAATTAATCTTACAAAATATTTTTCTTCAACCAAATCCTTGATCGGTATTGTTCTTGGGTAGAAAAATTGAATTTTTCGAAATTTGCATAATTAAGGAGAGAGTTGAATAACTTGGGCCCAAACGTATGAATCTCATAATTAAGTTCTAAATTCAAGAATAATCGCTAATCAATGAACGGTGTGTTATAGCTCAAGAACATTACCGTTCATCTCCTTAAGGATGACAAGAACAAACCCTGTAGTAATTTATATGATGGTGGAGATAGACTACTGGCCAGATCCAAATTTGTAATTAATTCTTTTATTTGACATGGAAACATGTAAACTTCGTCAGCTTGATTCTTTCGTACCCATTCTTCCAGCATCCTGAATATAAATCAAGTCTTAGTTACGTGAAGTTCACTAAGCAGACAAAAATTAGATGTACATTTGAAAATTCAAGAAACAACAATCTTCAAAAGAAACAAAACGGAAGATTGTAAGTTCCATAAAAAGCATCCTTGTGGATGATTAATTTTCCACGAAAAAATAATTTGCACTATTCAGACCCAAATTTAAATGCTCAACACAACCAAAAAAGAATCGTGCTGCAATCGTACTAACCTTGTGTCAAATTCATCGCCGTCACTAGACGCAGTAAATAGCACTTTCACCGTGGGGTGCAGAACTATTTTGCCAGCCGATTCCAGTAGATTCAAACAATATCCTGTGCAGCACCAAGAGTTTGGATTCAAGAGAACAATTTGCAAAACTGCAGATTTAAGTTGTAAATTCCTAACAATAGTCCGAAACGATAATTCATCTTTTGCACTTTCCAGCAATTGGCTTGTAAACATCTTTTCCAGGGTGTAGTTCCTGTTTGGAAATCAAATTAGTGCATGACCATGAATTAAGAATTAATCAAGTGAAGACTTTATAAAAAATAAAAATAAAAAGAAAAAAAAAATGAAACGGGAAACTAAGCTGCATTGCATCTCCTCCAAGTTCTCCTTAGTAAAGCACTGGTCAAGGAAACCCATATTTGGATATAGAGAAGGCAAGTTCATTTCATCGTGATGGGTATAACACACAATATTAGACCACCTAGCTACTAATCCATTGAAAACACTGTTTAGTCCCACATTCGTACAGCAGAATACAAACCCAGAACATCTTAGTTCATCTTTCTTCAGCATGACTAAAATAATCAGGAAGAAAGCTTTGCACACTTGCAATAATGCTTTTTATCCTCCTTTTTATATGAAGTGCCTTTCCTTCTTGTTTCATTTCCCGTGGGTGGATGGGATCAGGCAGTCCTTTATTGATGTTACACCTATTCAAATACGCTCCCCATTGTGTTGTTCCACCATCGAACACCTTCAACCACCTTCACCCCCACCAAAAAAAAAATAAAAAAATCTACCTGCTAATTTCCTATCTTAGAATAATTCATACTTCTCACCCCCATCATTGTCACTCTTTCACCAAGTTCAAAAGAAACACTCCTTAAGAACCATGAGATTAGAGTAAATATAATTGTTCCTACAACTCTATCTTGGAGTTTTTAGCCCCCTGTTCTCATTCTTTTCATGCATTAGGTGATGACTCTTGCAACAGCTACCAAGTAATTTAGAAAGCAACATGAACCAAAACATGTGATACTTCAAGGAGATAATTCGACCACCGTGAACGACAATTTTACACATTTGGTCGTGAAAGTTTGCGTGCAACATCCACATACAGCTGTTGTTCATCTCTTTATTAATGTATATAAACAGGTAACATTCAAATAACCATTCCAACTAAGAGTTGTGACGTCAAAAGCTAATATTTGTAATTACAATTACAGTATTACAAATAGCCTCCCAAGCAGTAGATCACAATGTAAGTATGTTATCAGCAATTCCAATAGCTTAATTGAGTCAATTAAGAAAATGCTGCATATATTCCAGAACTTAGTAATAACATGGGCAATTTGAATCTATCTATTCCGGAATCGTCGTTTAATATCCAAAAATAAAAAGGTGAAAGCTAGCATAACATGCATATCCAAATGAAAGCATGAAAAGGAACATAATTTTGATGGATTAGTCTTTTGCTAATATCGTAAGCTGCAATGAAGACGGTGCATTCATTGAAGAAAAGATAAACAAAAAAATGTAACATGCTCACCTGAACATATCATTTGATCCACAGACAGGTAAGCAGGTTGAAATATAACACTTGAACAAGCGAATACCACCATCTAATGGTACATTATCATTGAAGCAAGGATATGCTCCAATCAAACAAGAGCACTGAGGACAAGAGAATTCAGCCCACTGAATGTCTTGAGAGAGACTGGAAGATCTTTCCATGAAACCACTCCCCAGATGGCCATTAAGGAATACTTTCTGAATTTCAAGTAGTTCATCATTTGTACCAACTGTTTGCTCCTTTGAAGAGGTTTCTGACCTATCTAGAGAGCAACATTGAGTATCGCAGTTTCCTATGTGGATTTCTGATTCATTACACATTTTATTTATTGATACTTTATTTATTTCAGTATGCAATGCATGAGATGTGCACGATAAACAATCCTCAGCACCTCCTGGTTTTGGTCCTTCACTTTCTAGGTTGGATGCAAGATTATCTTCTCCAGCACACAAACTCTCTACAATTCCATGAATGCCATTTGTCCCTTTTTCAAGATTCTCAAAGCACACTGTTTGTCCTTCTCTACCTTCATCTTCTAGTGCACTTATATTCAAACAACTATCACTAGAAGAATTTAGCTCACTATCATAATCTTGCCTGACCTTCACATCAGGGAATTCACATCCCAAAAGGTCATCCTTGCAGAGAAGTACGGATGTAGCACTCAATAGGACCACACCAGGTGCACACATATAGGACTTTGCATATCTTGTGACCAGCTTCTCACTTACACCTCCAAAAGAACAACAACAAGTTCCAAACCAATTGTCAGAGACTTCTCGCCAGTTGACTGATGGCATTTCCTCAAAGGTTCTGTAAGCATAATTTATTGAAAAAAAATGTCATAATAAAATCAAAACTTAAAACACCATTACTAGCATTGGTAGACTGCAAATATAAAGCTCTAAGATCAATGAAAGCATCCAGAGGTTGGTTTAAAAATTATTCCCACGGCTAATGAAAATCAAAGGGCAAAAATTGTGCAATGTAAATAAGAAATTCATAATAGGTCAACTTAAATGACAGATACAACAGCTAAAAATATCATATGATTCTATACACATCATAGTGTAATACAAAAAACAAACAGGGAAATGCTACCTGAGATCCTTTGTCAACTTAGTTGAGCAGTTTCTGCAGTAAAAGTGCACCTCTTGCATAGCAGATAACTTCTTGATATCTAAAGCAAAAGATCATATGATACAAATAAATCCTAACATATCATGAATACTCACCAAAGGCATTAAACAAAAACACTTTATAATGAATATATTTGAAGGCAATAGGAACCTCCTATTAGAAAAATATTGTCGTAAGTAATCTATGGACTATAGCACCTGAATTGAAGATTTTATTTTCCTTCTACATAATCCGTCTAAGTTTAGTCAGGAGTTTTTAGGCTCCTTTCCGAAAATAGCTAATTAATTTGTAAAACTAGCTTTAAAACTGTTTTTAATAAGTACTCACCAGAATCCATGGAAAGCGGGCAACACTCATCCAAACAAACCCCATTGTTCAGCGAGTCCAGTATCGAATCAAACTCCGAAACCAGAGGATGGTCCGGGGGAAGTAGCAAAACGAGTTTAACCTCAATGTGATCATCAAAGGCTTTGAAATGAACCGGAGATTCAGCGTCAATCAAAACACGAGGAGTCGGAACCCGAAGGGATACCTCAATTTGAGCTTCATCTTCGAAAAAGCTCACAATAAGTAAAGATTGCTGGGCCAGTAAATTGACTTTGAGGTTTGTGAATTGAGAGGAGGAGCAAGTTGCGTTTGGATTGAAGAGGAGTAAACGGAGTGTGGAGGAGTGAGATTGGGCTTCCCATGTGAAACGCCATTTTCTAGGGTTTTGGGTGGCGGGAGCTGGAGGTTTTTCTGTGGATGATGATGACATTTTGATTTGTTTTGGCTGTTCCGTGTTTGGGGTGGGTTATTTTGAAATTGATTTGCCGAAGGGATTTTTGGCTGATTGGACCATTGAAAGGCATTATTTAAATTTAAGAGTGTCTTTGAGCCACGTTACTTTGGAAGAATGTATTTTGGAATAGTAGATTGGTGGAAAATTTGTGGTTGAAAAAAAAGGAAAAGTTATTGATATGATGAAAAATATTATTTGGGTGTGTTTGAGCCACATTATTTTGAAATAATATATTTTGGAATAGTAGATTGATGGAGAATGTGTGGTTGAAAAAGAAGGAAAAATTATTGATATGATGGAAAATATTATTTTATTGAAGAATGTGTGGTTGAAAATGAGTAGAAGAATGAGAATGAAAAAAATAATGTGGACCAAACAAGGCCTAAGTATTTTAGCGAGCTAATTATTGATGAAATTGAGGGAATTTCTATTCACAATTGCGTAATTATGGCTTTTGTAGGCTAAAATCCCAAATTGAAGGAGGAGAAAGCTAAAGGAAGGAAAAAGAACCAAAAGTGCACAAAAAAAATGACTTTAGGGACCAATGTGTNTGGCTCAAACATGGGCTTTATTGAAGAATGTGCGGTTGAAAATGAGTAGAATAATGAGAATAAAAATTTTAATGTATACCAAACAGGAGCTAAATTGTATAATTAAAAAATAAATGAAGAATCGGAATAGTTTTAATTCTGATCCCATCTCGTCTCTCAAATATCCTAGACGGAAAGGGGATGGGAAAGATCATCCTACCTCTGCCCACCATCTCTTTGTTATCTGGGGTGACAATTGGTCAACTCAATCGGCTCGATCCTTAAACACACGAGCTCAGTTCATACTCACAAACTAAGCTTAGTTCGAATCTTTGGCTCGTAGACTTCATGTGTTGAGTTGAGCAACTCATGATTAGACTCTGTTTTGATGAAATTAATAAAACAAGCTCAAAAACGAGCTGAACCATTAGCCATCATAAAAAAAATGGTGTCCTGGTCAGACCATGGCTCATTTTTAAACGAGCTCGAGAGGTTCAACTCTGTCACCCCTAGTCATCCCTGTTCAAGACATATAGTGAACAATGAACATCCAAAAATGCTAAGAGGTGTATGAAAATGGTTGAAATAGTTGACAAATTCGACTCTACATTACAAAATATATATGTTCGACTGAGCTTAAAAATATTAAAATCATGCTATACTGAGAGAATATTTTGTCTATTTCCTTGACAGAATGTTACGTGGCATTCATCATTAGACAATTTAAAAAATAGTCAATTTTTGCACCTAATTATCTGTTGCCAACACTACATCTATCAAATAGGTTGGCAAAATCATATGATAAAATGGCTTAACTTATATGATTATATATAAGTATTTTTTTTCTATATTTAAATAACAAGTTATAAATTTTATAAATTTTTTTATCAATCAAAGTTCAAATTGAACAAATAATCGTTGAATAAAAGCAAAATATAAATAAATTAGCCCACCATACCCTAAGTAGGAGATTTTAGTAACGAAACCATGTAAATAATGTTGGGAATTTTCTTAATCATGCATAGCGAAAAATAAAACAATTTTCAATTCCCACCAAAGATCTGCATTGTGTTTAGATAGAAATTGTGTTTAGAATAATACATTTGATGAATTCTGCAAACTCTTTTGCTGATTCTGCAAACTTGAATGATCACGATCTACAATCCAAGCTGCCAAATTGTCCAGCCTCCAACGGTGATCCACACAGAGAACAAGAATGACGACTAGGGTTTTCTTTACTTAATTAATTAATTTAGA